>JXSR01S009100.1:5586-16843 GCA_000969725.1 Ophiothrix spiculata
TGACCATTTGAAAAAAAATGATAACGTATATGTTAGAATTATTGGCAACATGCAATCAAAAAGGTTTTGTAATAAAACATAAGGGATTTAGGTAGTTGTAAGCTCAAGTCCTTTGCAGTCATTTTAGCGAAACAAAATCGTAGGTTCCACATTCAGGGGGATAAGGGTGCCCCGTTAAAGTCGGAATGTAAAGGAGGGTTGGTTGACACAATTTTAAGTCGTTATTTTGAAAAATATCTGCATGGTATGGACCTAAAACGTACAGTACATCTTAGAAACACAATTTTCCTCCTTTATAAGCAAAGCACTGGGCAAAATTTTGATATTTGAAACTTTTACAGCAAAAATGATTTTTTGGCCATTTTGGCAAAAATCGTGATTTTTCAATTTATGACGACAAAAATAAGTAACGACTTGGCCAATTTTAATGATTTTAATTTTTGAATTTTAATGATAACAACCTTACTTTTGGCGGTTAAATTTTAATTTTATAGGGGTGATAATCGCCCCTTTAATAACAAACGTTACACAAATTACCTTGGTAAGACAAGGGTTAAAAAGTACACATTGTATGTAACTTGCACGCGTGTGAAAAGAGCAAGGGTACACTGCTTGTGTTCAAATGTCCAGTTTACGCGTGGGTAACAAAATGTTAGCAAAATAGTTTCTATTTTTTGTAAAATTAGCATATGTGCAAATTGTAATTCCTTTTCATTGCGTCCATCAGTCCATGTAAGCCTATTGTGAGGTCTATTCATATTAACAAAACATTTGAACGCTGCGAATTGACAAATTTGTAACCCCATTACTAACGATTTACGATTTGTTGTATTGAATTTAAACAGTTCACTCAAACAAAAAATGATGACTTACTTTATATTTCATCCTGCATTTTGAAGAAAAAATTAGGGGGTACCACCTAAGGTAGGGTCAGGGTAGGCCGTCAAATTTGGGGTGTAGGGGGGTTGGTGAAGCCCCGGAAAATTTTTAGTGGCCATTTTGAAAAATATATGCATGCTATGAAGCTGAAACTTGCAGAGCATGTTAGAATTATCTTTATTAGCAACAAATTGAGGAAAATCGGTCATTTAGAACTTTTATAACAAAATTTTGATTTTTGGTAGCCATTTTTGCCCAAATCCCAATTTTCCGATCCGAACGAGCTTTATGACATCATAATTACGTAACGCCTTGGCCAATTTTTGTGATCTTGGTATCATTAGATAGGGCAGGACCTATCTATTGATAACAAAACGGGGGTTTTGTTCTATAAATTTAGTGGGGGGGGGGGGGGTGCAACAATCCCCCCTTTGGTAGACGTGTTACAAAAAAACAGCCTGGGTAGACACAATGTTGGGTAAAATTTGACACAATGTTGGGTAAAACGTGCACCATTTACCTAAGATTATGTACAAAATAAAACAATATTGTGCAAACTTTAACCCAACCTGCCAACCATGTTCCTTTTATAACCCAACTTTTTTTAGAGATTATTCTTTGTGAAAGGGGGTTTAAACACACAGGAACCCCTCATTATATTTATTGACTTTGCGCAACCGGTTTTATTTACAATTTACAAAATTGACCATAACTTTCGTTTCGGTTGTCGCACATCTGTAATGTTTTTCTTTTATGGAAAGACAATGGTCTCTTTTACTTATAACTAAAAACAGATTTACAGAATGTACCATACTTTTTGAAATAGAGGCACTTTAATCAGTCTAAACTATTTTTTGATACACCCTGTATATTTTTATAATGATGTTGATTAGTTGTTCAGTCTTGTTTATTTAGTGACATCCTACGAGAGAATGTGATTCAAAGCTGACAAAATACATACTACGGTTTTATTAGACAACTACAATTATTAGGCCTTGGAGAGCATTACCGTTTATATTCTTTTATTGTTAAAGAAATAGCCAAACACGGTCTTTCAATATTGGTTTTTATATTCACGTTTAGTTGACGTGCAATTATTGCATTTTCGTGAATTTTGTATAGTGTAATAAGGAAACTAATAAATTGCATCATCTCTTCCGTCTATATCAGCTGTTTTCGTAATTTACCTAATGTACGAGGAAAAGGAAATGTCTTAAGAGTAGAACTCTGTTAAGTGAGTTCCATCAGTCAAGACTTCTTTAAAAGTATAAGAGAGCTGACAGAAATTCTCCTTAGAGATCAGATAATGTAATGTAGAGTTCTTGATTCGTAATGAACAACTCTGTAGCGTATTTGAATATCTTTCAACAACAAAAATGTTTGGAAAAGGAATTAATACATTTTTAAATGTTTTTTATTTAATAGATACTCATTTTCATAAAATATTGAGCAGAATCTAATGCAAAATGCTAGGTTTTAAATGTTTGTTGCTTTGTCGTTTTCAACTGTTCCCAACCGCCAGTCCTTACACGTCCTCAAGCATTGTCAAGTTCCTGACGCACGAATGACGCATGAACAGTGCGCCGACTTAGTAGTACTGCGTTTACACACCTCCGTGTGCCGTGCGTTTCGCGCTTATTTGAATATCAACTGTGAATTCAGTTTTCTTGTAGTATTAGTTTGTCAAAGTTAAGAATGTGCTTTGAAGAAATTTCAATGGCTTTGATTATATGTAGTTAAATGAAAGGAGTATATTGGTGTCATGTTTACGTGCAGTGAATATATAAACCATCTAATTCCAAGATTTACTTTAAAAGCATTTTTCATATTTGTGAATTACACCAAATTTCCCTTGCGTATTATGTACCATGCAGCTCCAGCCTAACATATGAAGGCGTTTGAAAGCAGCAATAATGAAATGGATCTCCTGTTTCGAATTGATCTAAAAATAGTATTTTGCTTGAAAACTAGAACAATTTTATCAAACTTGGTCAATTTTACAATATCTTTCAAGCTTTTAACGTTTATTTATTTTAAATGTTTTTAAATGTTTTAAAGTTGAAAACTGTAGAATTGGTGGAACTTTAGCTACATTTTGACAAAATTGGATCATTGAGATAATAATGGTCATTGACCTTGGACATTGTTTACGAGGATTCAAATTTTGAAATGCTCCACGGAGTTTATAATAGATGAATATCAAGAGATAAAGCTAAAAACTATTTGCAAAATACTGATTATGACCAAAATCAATAAATAACATAACCTTGTAATCGTTATAAAGTTAATCATTACTATATGGATAGTATCAGTTAGTTAGTGTAAGGGTCGGTTCTCAGTTAGTTCTTCCCATAGAATATTCTATGCCAATTTTGTGCAATATTTATTCGTTATTCAATTAAATCTCACGCATATCTATGTAATAACGACTATTTCATGATAGAATATTCGACACGGTGGCGAATAAAATAGTATTCTACACGATATCATCAAATCCCTGTTCTAATCCAAAGGTGCATTAGGGTATAAGGGGAAATAATTTAAACACGGAAAGTTGTTTCATAGAATATTCTGCCTACCAAAAACTTTGAACCAATCCTTAGTTTGATATAAATAACAATTCTTTTGTTATAAGAAGCAGAAATGTGACAGCTTTCGACGTTTGTATCGCAGAAGTATTATTGGACTTACTATATAACTTAGGGCGCATTAGTCAGCAATCAGGGTTTTTTTTAAACAAAATATATGCTACGTTTTCAATTCATGAAAGTAGCTATGAACCACCATATCAAAGAAACGGGCCGTGAGCTTCCAATAGTCCTACCGTGCGAGTCAAAAAAAAACTGCAATAATTAGATGAAAGCCATATTGTAAGAAAAAAGTAATTTCGAACAAATAATATTAATTTCTAAGTAGGTCATGGATTAAGCTTTCAAACGGTGAAAGAATATATAAAAATTGATAAAGGCGTTGCAAAGATATCCTTATTTGAATAATATGGTATGAAAAAAGTTCTGTCCAAATGAACATGCTTCGTCAAACGAGTAAGTACCAATATTGAATTGAATTTCTTGCCAACACCTCTTTAATAATAACACAAACCGATTACCTTGCTCCAGAGATCTGAAGTTATCTCCTCTTAATCTATTAATTTACAACTGCAAAACGACATGTGTGGGGGTACTGTCTTAGAAGGGAGGGTTAATCAATCTGTCATTGCTCAAAATGCCTTAAGCAATGTGCTCTAATTGCTGAGGCTTTAAATCTCATGCAGTAGTTAAACGGAGATTCCGGGATGCATTCCCCTAATCGCGTGTACTATGTGCATCCCGTAATAATAATAATAGAATTCAGGCGATTTCAAGAGAACAGGAACAGTTCATAACCTAAATAAAGAGAGATCTTGAAGACCGCGAACAGCAAGAAGCACGATAAACGTCGACCGCGTTCGTCAGACATTGATGACGGATTTAGAAGTGAGCTCGAAAATAAACCCCCTGCCAAATGTGTCCCAGTCCACGCATAACCGAATATTGAATTTTCAGGGCCACCAACCAAGCTCAAATGGCCATTTTCAAGGTACCCAAAAACAAAAGAGAAAAAGGTAATGTCATAATTGTGTCCTCCATAAATAAAACATATGCACGACAGTTGGACAGAACTGGTTTGATGCCTTCCTATTCCAATAAGTGTATCTCTACGACGCCTTCATCAATTTTCCCTATTCTTTCACCATTTTAAAGGCAAATCTATGATCTATTTAGATATATACATTTCATGTTCATGATATCTCTTGTTCTTAAAATATGGCTTTCATTTAACTATTGCAATTTTTTGACTCACTTGGTATGTGACGTTATAACTAGACAAATGCTAGAAAGAATTAAAATTCCTTTTATTCTTGATAAAATTATGCCATTTAAATAGTCAACTTTGTCTCAACAATATGTTTTCGTAACGATTGTTACGAAATTTGCCACAATAACAAAATCATCTTCTACTCTTAAAAGGCTCATTCATCGAAAAAGCGTTCATATTTGGTATCGACATTTTAAAATTCAACTACTTTATTACTCATGAAAACATACAAAATCATAAACTCTAATGGTTTCTGAAGAAGAAACAGTGGAGGGATACTTCTAAAAACACTTGATTTTTATCAACCATTATTTTCCCGCCTTTTTAGGCTAACGGTGATTGAACGCATAACGTATCTGTTAGATTCTCTGCTCAATCGTAAGTTAATGGTCAAAACTAAATACTTATCAACTAAATTTTTACACTCAATGAGTAAGCACTTACCATAATTAAATGATTGCATTTTTATGAGGGTAAAAATGTACATTACGTATTTGTTGCAAATATTTACTTTAAAAACACATGTTTGTTTTCCAAATTTATTATATATAACTTCAAAGTCAACCTGATCGAACAAACTTGGTAACAGATATATCTCACTCTTAAAATGAAAAGAGTGAACAGAGTGACATTTCACTCTTTTCGAGTGAAATTGAACGATGTTTCACTCTTAAAGAGTGAAATGTCACTCTTATAGAGTTACAATTCATTCTTTGAGGGAGTGAAAATTGTCACTCTTTTAAAGATTGGTCACTCAATCTTTAAAAGATTTTTTTCATGTGATCGCAGAGGTTATCGACAATCAAGACACATATGCCATAAACGCACTGCATGTTCGCTATCGCTGCATAATTGTACACGTACACGCTCTCGATATACGCACCCTGCAGATTTGTTTTGAGGAAATGTAATGATTTCATTAATATAAACTGATTCTATGATCTTTGTTAATTTAATTCAATCGATGTAAGTTTATAACAAGGACCTTGTTACATTCGGAATCAGCTGTTAATAATACCCACTTCATCTCCACCAAAAGAAAATATTGACGACGGATTACGAAGGATTACATTTTGTCAATGGTGAGTCAATGGTCTTTGCATGTCATGCGGAAATATTATTGTACGGTAAATAAGTTTTCAATTGTTCCCCTAACAAATTAGTAGAGTAGAATAAGAAAACTAAAACTGAAAGCCTGATTTTTTCATTGTTTGAGATCGAACAATTTGTTTACGATTGGTAAACTGGAAATTTGAACAAGCGCACTGTATAGAACGAATATGGCTGAGGACATGGATAAAACAGGGGTAATGTATTTTTTGATTAATATTTTTTGCTATTTCCCGGCATGTTTTAACTTCTAATTTAACACAGCACATTCAACTAACACATAGTTACTTGCCACATATAAAACTATATCAACAATCATTTTATATAGTACACAAAACTTATATAAATATTACACAAATTTTATCGTTAAAAGCATCCGCTTTGCGTACGAAACATTAATGGTCCTCCTTTGATAATAATCGAAATGTATCTTTCCAACAAACATATTGTTAGCGATGTTCTTAATCATCTGCAATTTGTCATCTATATACATATTAAAATGGATGATAAATGGAGCAGAGTAATACATTAACCTAGATCGTAAAATAATGAAAATGATAAAGTTTGAAAATGAAATTATATTGCATATCAGTTGTTTTCTCCCCTTAGTTACCAGCCAGTACGTAAATTATGATGCGTGTAAGACCTTTAAGTTTTCTGATTACGACTGCACCTTGATGGCTTGCTCTATATGTATTTCCAAGTTTTTGTTTATTTGTTTTTGTTTGTTTCAATAAAGAACAGGCAGCCCAATTAGGATCTATCAACAATTCAAGGATTCTCCATTTTAACGTTTTGTCATATGTATTATTACATCAATGATGGGAAAGAAATGTTTACTTATTTGCAGCTTCAGGGAGAGGATTAAGAAAAGCGCGGGAGGTATCCATGACCAAACCAATGCTTTTAGAGTAAAGCTTATTACAAAAAGTGAAGATAAGAAAACATTAATACAAAAATAATAGAAAATGCGTTTAGTTGTGTAAAGAAAAATAACAAAAAAGATGGAACGGAGGTGTATTTTCTTGAACGGCTGATTTTTGCTCCAACAAATTTGACAATGGTTGTAGTATATAATTTAAAGCTGATAATTTCATGATCAATAATATTTTTTTTTATTTTTTGTGAATTCTTTTTATAAACATCTAACATTTTTTCTGGTGTCATGTATATGTGTGTATTTTACCCAAAATGGGCAAATACTTCATTCGTAGTGTCATCTAAAGGATTAAAGAAGTGCTCCCACACTCAGCCCGGGGGAATCACTCACTGGGTCAATGCTTTTAGAGTAGAGCTCAAGATAAATACGTAGATAAGAAAATGTTTGGTTATGTAAGGAAAGATGTGTAACTGACATATTGATGTTTCTAGAAAATCGCCTATTAACTTCATCACATTTTAAAAAGTATGATAACCAAAAAAATAAATAACAATCTTTGTAAGCGTTTTTTTTTTCAATGAAAAGTCGGAAAATACGTGAAAGTAAAGATTGCATATCATTGTAAGTTTGTTTCATTTCAATTGGAAACCAAGACCCAGGTAATGCATTTATACACTATTTATATAGATATTTAAGTAAAGTGCACATGAATGAAATGTGTCATTTTTTAACATTGCTCCTGCACAGCGATATTCAAGCAGCCAATATACTACACACCATCTGTTGACAAACCTTGCAATTTTTTTCAGCGCTGGAGAAGTTTGTCGAGCACTCACGGCGACAGCCGATGAGTTTGTTGCCTTGCGATTGTTACCTTGAGTAAAACGAACACTTTGTATGTGTACATACATCTTGATAACAGTTTACTAAAAATAAATATTTTTAAATGGCGTCGATCGACCGAAATTTGAGTGAATTCTGACTGTTTGAAATATGTTGTTTTGTCGAAATATGAAATCACATTTTTGAACTAAAATAGTATGGTGGTTTTTTTGCTAGTTTTGTGACTAGTGTGGCTAGTTTTCTAGTACGGATTATACTTCGACAAACATGTCTGGAGCTATGAAATAGTTAAATTTCGCCCCATTTTTTCAACTTCGCTCAATAATAACGGGACTTATATCGCCTTTTATCGGAATTTCAAGTAACTGAACAGCATTACAGCAACTGCCAATAATGCAGTTTAATTTAGTGTCGAATTTCACCGCTGTTTCTATGTATTGTGGGAAAGTCTTAAATCATCATCTGACTATTACGTGGAATGTGTTAGTGAGTGGAATGGTAATTACGATATAAAATTATTGTAATAAAATCAAGTCCGTGAAATCATTGTTTGCGGGGGAGCAGTCATATTTTAAATTGATGTGGGTGTAAGGCCCGCGCTCCGACAGGCTGGGGCATTCGTTAAGAGTCCATTATTTATACATGTATGTTTTTACTTGCAAATAAAATGATATGATATGATATATTTATTATTAACGTTACCTAAAGCTATATACAATCATACAATTTGATTGAAAAAATCACTGATATACAGGTTTATAGCATGTATAAGAATTGTTTATTGAAGAATAGTTTTGTTTTCCCGCTTTTAAAAGTTATATGCGATTTTTTTTCTTCACTCCTGCTTATAACCTATTCAAAATGTTCTTTGTATCATAATAGTATCTTGTAACAAATAAAATCAACACTATTCTTGACCATCGGATCAATGAACGCTGCTTTTTAAAGATAAGGTCAACGCTAATCTCAACTGCCAATATACGGTAATCAAAACACACACAAATCAATGGCAACCACTCAAGCAGTTAATAATGTTTGCCCAATTTCCTAATTTAAGCTTAAAATTCTAGGATTGTACAATGTCACACAGTTGTTTTATCTAGCTGTAATTATAGATTGCACCTTGTATTACCATATTTTGATATCTACATGTTTTTCCTCTTTTTCTATTTTGCTATCTCATTTCAAGTATTAGGAAAAATACCCCGGGAATGTTACTTTTAGTCGATTTTGAAAAGGCTTTTGATTCCGTATCTCACAACTTCATTTACAAAGTTCTTGATCTTGTAAATTTTGGCCATTCAATCAAAAAGTGGATCAAGATGTTTTACTATAACTGTGGATCATCAGTTATGGTAAACGGACACGCAACAGAACAGTTAATACTTGGAAGAGGCTGCAGACAAGATGATCTACTATCCCCCTACATTTTCTTGATGTGTGCCGAAGTTTTGGGAACTATGATTAGGAAAAATAGGGACATTAAAGGAATTATGGTTGATAATATTGAGTGTAAAATTACCCAATATGCAGATGATTCGACTATATTATTAAACGGTGAAGATAGCAGTTTATTTCATGCCCTCAAAGTTCTCGATCTCTTTCAAAAAATGTCTGGTCTTAAGATAAACGAAGAAAAGACAAATGTAGTTTACATAGGATCCCTGACAAAGAAAAACCCCGACCCGCTTATTACACAGAAAAAACTTAATTGGATTAAAAATGGTAGATTTAAAGCTTTAGGTGTAGAATATTGCACACATTTAGCTGAACTGGTGGAATTAAATTACATTTGCATCATGGAGTCTGTTCTTAACCTGTTTCACCATTGGTCCAAAAGAAATCTTACTGTTTTAGGTAGATTAACTGTTGTAAAAACACTAGTAATTCCTAAGATTAATCATCTCATTTTATCGATTCCAAGTCCTTCGAAAAGCTTTGTGAAACGTCTACAAAAGAAAATTTATGAATTCATTCGGAAAAACAAAAAAGATCAAGTCAGCCGGGATCAGTTATCAAATGATTTCACTGAGGGCGGCTTACGTTTGTATAAAGTAGAACATTTCTTTGAGGCTTTAAAATATACTTGAATTCGTAGAATAGCTATTGGAAAAGTCGGCATAAAGTTAAAAAAGACATATTTATAACAACATTGATGATTTACTTTCAACATGTATTTGGGAAAATGATGCCTTTACTTCTGGTAGAAATGGACTAAATTATTGCACATGGTGCAGTTCAGGTATTTACTACTTACATGACCTGGTACACGTGGAAGGTCGTTTTCTAATTTTAAATGAATTATGCCAAATATACCGCCTTAATCTAATTTTCTGGATTACTTTCGAGTGCTATCAACGATTAGGAAAAGTATAAAAAATGTATTCGGAGCTTGTCAGGGCATCAAAAGACTGCCTACTCCGTTCGTACCATTTCACTTGAGCCTTGTTTTGAGAGATAGAAGAGGATGTAGATTAATATGTAATTTACTGTCAACACGAAAGATACCCAAAGCTAGACAAAATTGGAACTTGAAATTAAACATCACACTAACCAATCATGACTGGAAAATTTTCTGGCAAATTCCATTTAAGTGTATAATGGACATAAAATTAAGATGGTTTCAATTTAGATTACTCAATAGAGTTTTAACTACAAATACCTTCATGTGCAAAATAGGTAAACGTCCAATCAATGCATGTACTTTTTGTGAAAAAGAGGCAGAGACTATCAAACTTCTCTTTGCTGAATGTTCGGCAGCTATCTAAATTTGGTCTAAATTTGAAAATTGGATATCCACCAAAATCGGCATCCAGATTAACCTAAACAATTCCAAGATACTTTTTGGCATTGATATAAAGAAGTCAAACTCGGATATAAATTTGCTAATTATTTTAACAAAATTTTACATCTATAGGAGTAGATGTCAAACGTCTCGTCCAAATTTTACCTCGTTAAAGCAAGAATTAGGAAAATACTACAAACTTGAAAAATATATATATCGTAAGAAGGCAGATTTCACTATCTTTCGTGAAAAGTGGCAATTGTGGCAAAATCTCTTTGAATAAACTCCATATCAATATGTGCTCTTTTATCTTTCTTTTAATGTTTGTTAACCCCAACACTTAAAATCAGAACTATATAAAGGGTCAAATGTATTTTATGAACAAAAACGTGTCTCCCAGAGTAAGAATTTAAAACGCCTTGCACACACGGTTTACATTTAGAAAATGAATAGGTTTAATATTAATATCTTATATAAATGTAGTTGCGTATGTGATGTAATAGAAGGGATCTGGGGGCTATCTTTGTATTTTTCTCCACCCCCTAAAGGGAATAAAAAAAAAATATTTAGATATCTAAATGGCATAATGTGTATGAATAAAACAACACGAGGCGCATATCATAGTAGTGTTTATCACGTTCAGCTCTGATTAAAAAAAATAGTTAAATAAGGTTACCGCTGACGGTAACGTAACAGCTGCTCCTTTGCATTTGAATAGAAAATAAGGTTACCGTAGAAAAACGCGTTAAACCGCAACCTCTCTATTCTCTACTTATCTCCAGTACCGATCACCACAACTTAAATCTGATTGATTTTTTTTAAATGCAGCAAACCAGTCACGTTCACCATGTAACAGATTTTAAGTCAAAAATAATAATAAGCTTATATTTAAACGTACATAT
>JXSR01S009101.1:0-13638 GCA_000969725.1 Ophiothrix spiculata
TATATAAATTTATCCCATATTGATTAAAATCGTGAGCAGTATAGCAAATTACAAGATTTGACACTTTTAAGCAAAATAATTAAAGTGTCTTTTTGCAGGACTTTTAAACCTGTTTATGTTACTTTGAAAAAAAAATCCCATAAGAATCAATGATGAATATTCAAATATCAAACACGTTTGACATTTACCTTTTGCTATTTTTGGAAACGTTATGTTGTTGATCTTTGTTACACGGAGTGTTTTTCGGATGGTGGGGTCCCATTTCTAAAGCGCATCTCTCTTACTCAATCATGTGGTACAAATAAGTAGGTATTAATCTCTTCTTTCCATTGATACAAAAATCATGGTTATCATTTTTGTATGTCACTGCGGGGTCATCAAATAAACGAAGTCCGTACTTGTATTTTTTGAAATGGCAAACATTTTTTTTTAATTGTCGATACACGGTTGCTCATATAGTTGGAATAAAAATATTTTTACCACTTGTTTATATAAAGGTCAATTTATAAGGCTGAAAAATTATGTTGCTTTTGAGCAGATTTGATAGGTAATCTTGTTGGGTATGAAATGGAACTCCGAACTCCGAATGTGATCAATTTTCGCATTTACTACAGGGTGGACCAATAAAAGCGTTATTGAAGTTCAATGTCACGTAACTTAAAATTGGAAAACAATTCAAATATATTTTTTATATATTTATAAACTAATGTATCTTGTCCTTGTATGGTGAAAATATCATGTCAAACAAAGCTTGCATTGTGAAGTTATTGCCATTTGTGCAAAAAGAGTCAAAATCAGGTTTGTCCACGGGGCAAGTTTACATGGGTGCACACATTAAGCGTTGGTTATAATATCTGATAGCGTTACCTTAATTAGCTGATTGGTTTTGCGTTACTGATTAGATTAAAGAATGTGATGAAGGAACTTGCATCGAGAAGTCATCTTAGCGTGAGTTCTGCATTTACAGCAGCAATGTTTGCTGCAGATCTCCATGTTCAAAATTCCGCTAGTTTCTTTAGCCCTGTTCAAAACAGTACCCAAGGGGTCTTTTGTTCTAACTCTGTAAATAGTCTTTGTAGATACGTGCATTAAGAAAGTCATACCTAATGCACGTGTACCATCTACACAGACTATTTACAGAGTTGGCTTAGCCGGCCGCGTAGCTACCAGTTCTAAAAAACGTTCAGCAATAAATGTTCTCTCTCGACTTGTAAACTTCCTCCTCTTACCGCCTTACAAATCAACGTTAAAATTGAAAACGACCAAATACATGCACTGCCTTTGCTGATTTGAACTTCGCGCCCAATAAATTCTTTAGATTATTCTGGAAGTACACCATACTTATTTTATTGTGATGCATGCATGCATGTCAATAGTACTCTCAGTCAATGATATGACCTTTAATACGATGATGATAAGCATCAACGTTATAAAGAAATAAAAACCATGCTGATCGTAGACCTAATTATGGTTCTAGTAAACATTAAAATATTCCCGGCCGTGGACAAAGTAGTATTCGGCGTTTTTTGCGCGAATATCAATAACTTTGCAATGCAAGCTTTGTTTCACACGGATAAGATACCATATTTAATGAATATATAAACATAATTCTCGAATTATTTTCAAATTTCAAGTTACGTGACATTGAAACTCAATAACGCTTTTATTGGTCCACCCTGTAGTAAGGGGGTAACAACACAAATGGGTCAAAAACGTAATTTTTAGGTCAAATTTCATTTGATCCCGCCTACTCAAGGTCACTCCAATACTGAAGTTGAGTGGTCACATGGAATGTTTATCTGTATTAGAGTGATAAGCAGGTGATTGAATGTCTTGATCACGCGTGACTGCACCAATAGATACCACTTCGGTAAATAAAATGTATAGCGTCGTCTGCTAGGTTGAGAATGCCTGTTGACAGACTAAAAGTGACCCTTAGTGCCTAAAATTAATTCCAGAACTTGTATAGAATAAGTATTTTAGCCCAAATTTTGAGATTAATCCTGCCAATTAGACTATTATTAAATCATTCATGATGAAAAACTTTTGTTTGCGCCATTTTTGAGGAATTTGTTGGTGTTTTAGAGAACACAGGGTTTTCTTGTAAGTTTGCATTATTTTCAATAGGACATGGGCGCACACATTATGAAGCGTGATTTCGATGCGCCGTATCTCGAAAATTTTGACTTGACCATATGTTGTTGTCCATTTTATTGAAGATATATGCTCATTATCTTTCAATCGAGACCAACCTCGAGTCAACCAGTCGATTTTAAGCCGACAAAATGGCGTTTGACGACAGGCCATTTTGTATCTAAAGTCAATGGGGATGTATTTAGCGATGTGATTCCAATAGAATGCTTAGAAGCAAAGCACAAAATGATCCTTCAACGGACCTCAATTTATATAATTTGTATTTTCTAGCCTTATATCTTAATTTATACTTTGAAATATATTTATATGGTTCCCATACTTGAACTTTAGTTATTTGTAGATTCAAGAACAAAATGCACAGTCTTTATAAAACTGCGCTTTCATAAGTGTTTCAATGATACATGATGTGATGATAAAAATGATGCTAAACATGTTAAATGACGTGATGCTTCATGGTTGTTGTTTTTTCTCACACACCAGTTAATATATATGTATAAACCAAATCTAACAAATTTGAAAATAAAACTGATGAATGAAATGTAAGACAATTCAAACACTTCAGCATCCCTTGAAAATATGACAATACTATCTCGACCTACATCTTAATAAAACAACGTAATGAATCTACAAAAAATACATTATTAGCTTCCAGTCATTTTGCGACCTATCTCATGAAATCTTATTTCAATACCGTCGGGATAAACTCAGTAAGTCAATTTGTGATGTGGTTTAAATATTGAAATCTTTCTTTAAGCTACACATTCAAACCATACAATTTGACAGTCCCAATATGATCAACCTAATTTATATAATAATATTAAAATCATGTTAAAATTACATTCATTTGAATTGTACTGGTTGACACGTTTTGTGTTCGATTTGTTAATCAGATATTCTTAGTGTACTCAGCGGGAAAGAAGTCGGGATTTAGGTTTACGGGCATTTCATTTATGTTAAATGAAACGTTGTAGCATTCAAGCCCTAGAGATCTGCTTCGTTGTATGCTTAAAAATATTTGCCTGTCACTAGTATTGAGAATCGTATCTTTAAACTAGGTCTACTTATCTCTAATACTAATATCTGAAAAGGGTTATGTACTCGCTGTGTTTAACTTGTTTTTCCTTACTACTATGTTTTAGATTGTTAACATGGTTAATGTATATATACAGGTTGTAACAGAAAAAAATATACATTCTTGTTAGCAATATCATGAGGAAACTAAACATGTTGAATTCACAAACTTTCTTTTATTTGAAAGGCTATCAAGGCTATCTAATTGGCTACCAGAAGCAGCTTAAGTGATCTCATTTGATGGTCAGGTTCAAAAGTTACGACCATTTAAGTAAAGACCGGTAAAAACTACTTGGGCCGATTTCACCATTTTCCAGCGCGAATAGTTTAGATTAACCTTGCAGTGAGATAAAATTGACAAAAGACACACTTTTTGTTCAAGAACATTTGTTTTCATATGATAAGAATAATTCATAAAATATTTTATGATATTTTAGATAAAAGTTATGATTTAATTGGTTAAAATATTGCCCATATTCTAGAAACAGCATAAACAGTTGAATCAAAGACTCAATATCTTTAGTGGAAACGGGAAAGCAGAGGGTACATTGCAATCATCTTTTTGTAATTATCTTACACAGTTTCGTATTCAAAGGAAATTATGGAAATTAAAATTAACTTACTAGCTCAATTGATAAAACTTGATTTTTAAAGAAGTTAAGTTCAGAAAAAAATGTGGGTTTCTTTTACCTGAATTAAAATCTGGGTAGTCTTAAAGTGCTTGTTCTGCCATTTAAATGATATGTTGTCTCACCAACTAGGATATCTCTTTAAAAATTGTTTTGGCGTCCCGTCAAACATTAAGAATACAAAAGTCTACAGGCAAGGTCATCATTAAGAGCTCATATATTGCCTTTGTTAAATGGAACACTAAAATCAGCCTCGTAATCCTGTTCAACATCGTATGGCTGATCTGGGACATTATGTGCTATTATTTTGCTACCGGTAAATGAATCGGATTAACTGGCCCAGGTGGTTTGAAGGTAGGGTCAGTATAATTGCCATAACTCTGCTTGTAGACCATCAATTTGGATGAAACAAAGTGCATTTTGTAGCTAAAGAAATTTGCTTTAGTTATACATAATGCTACTGTGATACAGAGTGTAACTTTATTCTCTCAGCGTATATAACAATGTATAATTTTGTCTGTTACAACCTGTATGTATATCTAGGTCAAATCTAATCATGTTAAAACAGACAAATTCAAAAATACAAGTGATAAAAGAAATGCAAGACAATTCAAACGATTCAGCATCCCTTGAATATATGACACTACTATCTCGACCTACATCTTAATAAAACAACGTTAAAAATACATAATTAGCCACCAGTAATTTTGCGATCTATTTCATGAAACCTCATATCAATGCCGTCGGGATAGACTCAGTAAGTCAATTTGTGATGTGGTTTAAATATTGAAATCTTTCTTTAAGCTACACATTCAAACCATACAATTTCACAGTCTCAATATGATCAACCCAATTTATATAATAACATTATCATGTTAAAATTACATTCATTTGAATTGTAATGGTTAACCCTTTTTGTTTTTGATTTATTAATCAGATATGCTTAGTGGTTAATGTACTCAGCGGGAAAGAAGTCGGGATTTAGGTTAACGGGCATTTCATTTATGTTAAATGAAACGTTGTAGCATATTGAGAATCGTATCTTTTAACTCGGTCTACTTATCACTTATACTAATATCTGAAAGGGGCTATGAACTCGCGGGGTCCGCTCGCCAGTCCGACGACTCGCTAGTCCGAAAGCTCGCTAGTCCGAAGGCTCGCTAGTCCGAAACGTTATTCAATAGGGAAATATAACTTTGAAAAAGGCTCGCTAGTCCGAAAAAACAGCTCGCTAGTCCGAAGGTTCGCTACTCCGAATATGAAAATAGGCTCATCAGTCCGAATTTTAAAAGCAACTCGCTAGTCCGAATGTTAAAAACGGCTCGCCAGTCCGAATATGAATAATAGCTCGCTAGTCCGAATTTCAAAATAGGCTCGCTAGTCCGAATTTTGAAAACAGCTCGCTAGTCCGAATTTTGAAAAAACTGTACTAGAAATATGCACACATTTTGTCATATTCGGACTAGCGAGCTGTTTTTAAAATTCGGACTAACAAGCCTTTTTTAAAATTCGGACTAGCGAGCTATTATTCATATTCGGACTGGCGAGCCGTTTTTAACATTCGGACTAGCGAGCCTTTTTCATTTTTCGGACTGGCGAGCCTAAATTAAAGTTCGGACTAGCGAGCTGTCGGAGTAGCAAGCCGTCGGACTAGCGAGCTTTCGGACTAGCGAGTTGTCGGACTAGCGAGCTGTCCCCGAACTCGCTGTGTTTAACTTGTTTTTCCTTTCTATATGTTTTAGAATATAAACTGATGAAAGAAATGCAAGACAATTCAAACACTTAAGCATCCCTTGAATATATGACAATACTATCTCGACCTACATCTTAATAAAACAACGTTAAAAAAACATAATTAGCCACCAGTAATTTCGCGGTCTATTTCATGAAACCTCATTTCAATGCCGTCGGGATAGACTCAGTAAGTCAATGTATGATTTGGTTTAAATATTGAAATCTTTCTTTAAGCTACACATTCAAACCATACAATTTGACAGTCCCAATATGATCAACCCAATTTATATCATGATATTACAATCATGTTAAAATTACATTCATTTGAATTGTACTGGTTGACACTTTTTGTGTTCGATTTGCTTAATCAGTTATGATTAGTGGCTAATGTACTCAGCGAGAAAGAAGTCGGGATTAAGGTTAACGGGCATTTCATTTATGTTAAATGAAACGTTGTAGCAATTAAGCCCTAGAGATCTGCTCCTTTTTTTATGTTCAACAATATTTGCCTGTCACTTGTATTGAGAATCCTATCTTTTAACTAGGTCTACTTATCTCTAATACTAATATCTGAAAGGGGTTATGTACTCGCTGTGTTTAACTTGTTTTTCTTTTCTATATATTTTAGATTAGTAACATGATTAATGTATATATATGTATATCTAAGTCAAATCTAATCATGCTAAAACAGACAAATTCAAAAATACAACTGATGAAAGAAATGCAAGACAGTGCAAACACTTCAACATCCCTTATAAATATGACAATACTATCTCGACCTATATCTTAATAAAACTCGTAATGAATCTACAAAAAGTAAATTATTAGCTTTCAGTCATTTTGCGAGCTATTTCATGAAATCTCATTTCAATGCCATCGGGATAGACTCAGTTTGTGATGTGGTTTAAATATTGAAATCTTTCTTTAAGCTACACATCCAAACCATACAATGTGACAGTCCCAATATGATCAACCCAATTTATATAATAATACAATCATGTTAAAATTACATTTATTTGAATGGTAGTGTTTGACACTTTTTGTGTTCGATTTGTTAATCAGATATGCTTAGTGGTTAATGTACTCAGTGGGAAAGAAGTCGGAATTTAGGTTAACGGGCATTTCATTTATGTTAAATGAAACGTTGTAGCATTCGAGCCCTAGAGATCTGATTATTTGTGTGCTCAACAATATTTGCCTTTCACTAGTATTGAGAATTGTATCTTTTAACTCGGTCTACTTATCTCTAATACTTATATCTGAAACGGTTATGTACTCGCTGTGTTAACTTGCTTTTTCTTACTATTAAGTATTAGATTATTATGCATTATTCTACCATGACATATATCTTTTATTTCACCAGATTGGAACTAAAACAGGGATGCCATTTAAGAGTGGACAAAAAGTCAAATGAAATAGTAAGAATTTATTATTTTTCTTGAAATATATCAATACGTTTTTTTGTGGTCTAGAGTACAGTCGTTTTCTTTCTTAAATCTTCTTTTTTTCCTCTTTTTGTATCACGACTTCTTGAGGGGGGTAGCACCACGCCTCTGTGGTTTCAAAATTTTCTTCGAAATGATAGCGAAAGAAGGTAAAATAAGTTTTAAAATGTCCAGAGTCTTTGTCTTTTGCATCAGCGATAAACTCTACCTAATTAAGATTATCAACATACATTATTCAATCCTATAAATTAGCAGATGATACTGAAACAAAACAAATTTAGCACTCATTTTGAAGTTTATGAAATTAGTGTGAGTATAGTTATGAGTATACAATTTCCACCTACCTCTTTACAAAAACAAAAACAAAAACAATGCTTCAAAACAACATCATTAATGATGTATAATTAACAAGATTGACTTCAGATTGTTGTTTAAATAATTTTCTAAAATCTCAACGCTGCCGTCGAGATAAAGTATTAGGATAATATAATTGTAAAATTTTAGCATACAAATGTATACAAACTTGGAATACACAATGTTATACTCTTTACATTCAGATTTGCGGTAAAAATATTTTAACTCTTTTAGGTATTATTGCACGTATAAATCAGTCATGATTACCTTTCTAATCTGTAACAAATGAATCCTATGATACCTGGCTTTGAAAAGATCTTACACTAAAAAAAACCTTACACAATACCTACTATATAGAAAAAAATGTAAACGAATTTATTTGAAATCAAATTTGATAAAAAACACTAAATACATTACGAGTCATCGCCGAAAAAAACATATCAATGCCACTTAACGTCTTCTCTCCAAAAATGAAAACCTAGTATATACATTATACGCAGAAATGTCGACCTACATCTTATTAAAACAGTGTACTGATGGTATCAATACTACCCCCGAGTTATCATGTAATTTTATTTCTTTTCAAATTGAATCTTATGCCTTAGGTATCTTATACAGTGATCTCTTCATAATCAGGAAATGAGATATTTTGTAGAGCGCCACTCGTGCTAAAGTAAAGCGCTCGGTTAAAGTTAATCTATTTATGATTATTTTTACTCCGGTTTATCGTTTATTTCAATAACAGTAAGAAAAATGTTTGACATCTTGCAATTTCACATAAATTGAAATACTAAAATGGCAAGATAATAATTTTGTACAATGTTCGTAAATAATTTGCATAGATAAGGAATCCGTAAATAACACGATAATTACACATTATTAGGTTAATATAATAGTAAAAATAAGCATCTAGTTCTTACCAAATTTAAGGACACATCGTTCGAATATTCTTTGGTAACATTAGCTCAAATCTGAAATAGATTACAACACATCAAATACACGGTCAGATATTTCCCTTTCTTTTTATTTATTAACATCTTACTTACTTAATGAATGTACTTGATGTATAAAAAGCTTATTCCGTAAATGTTACTATCTTACTTTTGTCAAGGTCAAACACTTTAATGAAATAGTTAGAAAAAAAAGAGGTGAAACACTTTTTAATGTCAAATACACGATCAGATATTTTCCTTTTTTTTTTATTAATTGTATTAATATCATACTTACTTGATGACTGAAAAGCTTATTTTGTAAATTTTACTATCCACCTTTTGTCAAGGTCAAACACTTTAATAAAATAGTTTTTTTCTAATAATGCATATTATTAGAAATAAAAGTGGTGAAACACTTTTTAATACCATATGCACGTTTCAGACTACTCCTCGCGTTCCAAAGAAATGTTACCGAAATTAACGGACAATTCAAAAAATTGACTAAGTATGCGTAAAGTAGAATTGTGTGTTTTGCTAAAAATACTCAAAATTTGCTGAAGAGGCGTTCGTTTTTTGAAATAATTAAGTAGCATAAATCAAAGAGTTCTTAAGCAGTTTTTATGCAAAATATCCGTGATGGATAAGACTTCAACACAACAGAAATTTTCGTTCCTTAGGAGTGTCACAAAGATAACAAAGAAATGCACAAAAGATTTTGCCTTTGAAAAATCTACCAATGACCAAGATATCATATCAACTGTTAAAGCAAGCTATGATTTTTTTTAAAGCGTTGATTTTCTCAGAATATATTTAAACCCTTTTAGGCCATATTATACATTTATTAAGCTGTCATTCACGCTCCATTGTTGGACTGCCCTCCGAAATGAAATCCGTCAAAAATCTGGAAGGACTATACGTTTTGTCCATATATTGCTCTTAATATAGGTTTTGGCTTATTTAAAATTGCTACGATGCCAATTTTTGATCTCTAGAGAATTTTGGTAAAATTTTAAGGCTTTCCCAAAAATGCGTGTGATTCTGGTAATATATATTCGTCTATCAGTACCGTCTCGTATCTCGAAAAGTTTGTGATCAATTTCTTAATTCTGCTGTGTTCAGGAGTTTTTGTAGGAGAGGTGGTCAATAAAGTTGTGGATTAAGGTATGTAGAAGAAGATGAGCTATGCAGAGAAAAAATGGACAAATATACATCCCTACCAACTGATGGGCAAATTAAAAAAAGCACGGTAGGTCCCACACTATTGCTAAAATTATGTACCGCATAGCTGTTGGACTTACATTTCTACCGAAATAGTCTTGCCAAACATTTGAGAAGTAATGCCCAACAGTTGTATTTCTGTTTTGCCCAACGTTGGTAGGAGTGCATACTTCATCACTGTTGGGCGAAATCACCTCAGAATCGCTCAATTTCCGTGCAGTGTATTATGGTATATAGATCAACTTAAAGGCCCTGTCAACCCTTTGTTTTCAGAAATAGTTTTTGCTTTATATCTCAGCAATGGATAATTAAATTCATAAAAAAGTATATATTAGTAGAAGCGGATTTGCATACTGAACATGATGTTCAGGTCATTGTTGGACCAAAATTTGTAATTTTGGACCTAGGGTCCAAAAATCATGTTTTTTGGGCCGAAATTTTAATGGAAAGCTAACTACAGTTTGGTTTGGTAAAATTTTGAACCATTTTGATTTTTAGAATCTAGAAAGCGATATTTTTGATTTTTATCATATTTTTTAAAATGTTGCCAAAAATATGTCAAAAAATATCATATTTTGCCAATAATGGTGTCAGGAGTGGGATTTTTTTGACCAAAATGTGACATTTTGGACCTTAAGGCCAAAATTTCACATTTTGGTCCAAAAATGACCCAACCATCATGTTAAGTATGCACATCCTCTTCCAGAAATGTATACTTTTATTTGAATTTAATTATCCGTTGCTGATTTACAGTGCAAAAAACTATTTCTGAAAACGAAGGGCTGACAAGGCCCTTAATGAATATCGGGAAACTTGTTAATCTAGCTAATAATATAAAGGTAAATCAATACTGGAAATAAATATTATAGCACTTACTGCTACGTTGCGTCTTGAACCTCCAGACTTCGTAAGGCCACTGATTTATCACGTGGCAGGCGGCGAGGAATTTTCCCGACGACCTCATCCCATCAGTTTTTCAAAGCTGATTGTTAAACCCTTTCCCAAACAGCTTACCAGACTCCTCTCTCAAAATATAGTCCTCTTTTTTCAAAATCAAAACTTCCTAAGAATGTTTAGAATGTTGTAATGAATGCTTTGCAGTGATAGTAGACCGCAGAGTTTTGATCATCATTGGAACTGGGGTTGTTGTGATTGACTTTTGAGAGCTTGTTTGATTTCATCAATACAAGATTTACAACAGTCTTGATTATCGAGTCCAGGACAAGTAACACCATAAACAAGATCACATTGCTTATCCTCGCCTGACAAAATCTGTAGGTACGTAACGTTAAGTGATATAATCTTTATTTCCAGTATGTTGATTTACCTTTATATTATTTAAAATTCAACTGGATGACTAATCTTCACCAAATTGTTAAAACTAGCTATTTAGACGTTTCTAGAAATCGATAAAAATTACCATTATGTGACAAAAAACTCCAACATTGTTTTCATGCTTTTAAAAAAAAATAATCTTTCTCTTAGTAAACACTTAAGTGTCCAACGGGGGGAGGGGGGGGGGTTACTAGGGGCCCTACCACAGGTTTTCGCGCTACGCGAAAAAAATTTACATCGCGCTCCATGTTATTGTCAAACTTAACGCAGCGGGTCCCTCAGTGGAAAAAAAAATCAAATCGATCCAGTCGTTTTCGAGGGCGCTGTTCAAATTTGTTTTGTTCATAAAATCAAAACCGAATAACTTTTTGCTAATTTTATTTTGCCAATGTAATTAATTGCACTTGCAATTTACAAATTTACAAAAAATTTCATGCGAAAATTCCTTCAGGAACACAGTTTGTGAAATTTTAGACGCGACCAAAAAAAATGTTTTTTTCGGTTTTTGAAACGGTTCATCCGATTTTCTGTATTTTGTATGTTTTACATGCTTTATCATTGACCAGACTTTCAACGTAAAATTAATACCGGAAGGGCGTTTTTTAAGAGGGGTCCCTAGGAACCTCCCTCCTTTGGCACCAACTGGTGGGAAATACCTTGGTCATTTAAGTGTTAAATTTATTTGGGGTAGGGCCTGGGAAATAAACCTAAGGTTAAATTATTATAGTTCAGGTTTGTTATTTCTTTATTCTATACGGTGAAAAATTAACTCTCAGAAACCTTTTACTGGTAAATTTCAAGTTTTTTTTTAAATAAAAACAAAAACCACAGACATTCATAAATACAATTAAAATACACACCACATTATTAAACACGAATCAATCTCTTTATTCAGCTCATCTCTTTCTATCTAAAGACACGAACATATTGTCAAAACCCAACGTACAACATTTTTGTGATGTTATGCATTTTTAAAATAAATGAGTGCAATTTTTGTATTGGTAAAGCTGCGATTCGTTATCCAACATCCAAGTTTGTAAGACGGTGGTCATAATATTGTCAACACATCAGGTATATGATAACAAAGTGACACATTGAAGGCAAGACCCTTCTAAATGTCTAAATTCGAAGAAATGTCTTTAAGATTCAAAGAAACACAATTACCAAAGGTTATTCGGTGTCATATATCGAGTAGTTTTGTTTCGAAAGGTTTATTACTTTTTTTCTTTCTTTACTTTTTAAAGTTATTAGTTCCTATTGTATTTATGGGGAAATGAAATGAAGTGATAGACCCATTCCCAAGTCTTTTTAGATCATTCTATTTTCTAAAACAGGGCCATAAAAAGAAGACAATAGCTGTGACATCATTTGTGTTATATTGATTTTTAACGAACATTATTTCTAAATTAAACTCAATCTTTGCCACAAATGATGTCATCGCTTCATCGCTTGTAAAATATTAAACGTGCTTTAGTGCTTCAAGCTAGACTTGACCCAAAATTATGTTAATTATCATTATACCACTAAAACCAAGCACCAGATAATCATGAAATACATTGTTGTAGATTCCATGACTTTTCACCTTTATTTTAAGGCAAACTTGAAATTTCATTACCTTTTCCCTATAAATAAATTAACTTGTCAAAATAATAATTTGTATTCTGACAACCAACAATGTAATCATCAGATTTAGGTATAGGGGAAGGTGGGGTGGGTTGGCCTCGGGGTGGGTTGGCCCACCACGAGTTTCTGCTCACGTGACCTAGGGAGAATTATGTTACTGGTGATTTTTGGTCATATATAATGCATCAAATTTACCATAAAATTTACAAAACCCAGCTCATCTCTTTGTGTGAGTTATCAGTAAAACGAGTTTTTGAGTTACCTAAGTAAACTTTTTTAGCATACGTAATTTTGTACTAGTGTCAAGATATTACTTCGCTGGTCTAAGTTTTTATTATTGATTACGAGCTATGGTACATATCCAACATGTCATGGGATCAAATCCACTTTTTGACGTCACGACCAAATATTTGGTAGGAAACATTTTGTTTGGAGGCCGACTATGATTTGGCCCTATTTCAATCGATCAGTCAATCAATCAACCAATCAACAATCAATCAATCAATCAATGATTCAATCAACCAAACAAGTCAGGTATCAAGCAATCATAAGTCTTAAAACTCAATAAAACTATTCAATTCGATTGCAAGATAATGATTTTTTTCATAAATAGTAAAAAAAAAAAATTGTTCGTACCCATTTTGCGTACGCAAACTTCAATGCACACGACGCATCATTACGAAATATATATACACGGATGTACCATTGAAGTAATCAAATTGTATTGAGAAATGCCCGGTGTTATCATTTTACTTGAAAACTTATACGGTGGTTTTTTTTTTAGTTTCAGTTTTCAGTATTTGAAGAACACATAAAAATCAATGGAGCATTTATTATTTCAAAAGCACAATCCACTTTTTTAGTTTTCCCCTATACTTTGTGTGTTTCCCACAGATATATTCTATATAGAGATGGTCAACACGCCAACGGTAAAAATCGAATTTCCGAGGGCAATTTCAAGTGGCAAAACATATGTGAAACACCTTTATTTTCCTTGATATGTTTTGTAGAGCCGGTGTTCTACCTCAACATCAAGAAACAAAAAAATGAATTAGTCAGGATATTTTGATAATTTGGGGTCAAAAACAGCAGAAGTCACATTTAGCACTTATTGGGTGATTGATGGCGACACACGGCTTAATA
>JXSR01S009102.1:80064-91904 GCA_000969725.1 Ophiothrix spiculata
ACAAAAATTAAAATTTTTACGCTAATTTGACGGAAATTTCCTGATTTTTGTTTGGGCACAAATTTGAGAAAAACAGACCCATAAAAATACCACATTTTGCAAAGAAAAAGATCCCATTGGCATGTATACCAAAGAGCCTGATTTTTCTACCCAAGTTTGCGGCACATCCCCGTAATCACTTTTGTACTAAATACCCCCCAGGCTATGGACAGGCTTGGACCAATATGTATTTTAATGGCCAAAAAGTCTAAAACCCCTTGTTCTTGTTCCAAAATGTTGTGACCACCTAACTAAGGTTTTGTAACAGAAAAAAATTGAACAATTTTACTTTTTTGCATTAATACATGCCTAGAAAAAGATTTCTCATTTTTTAAAAATTATTGACTTGCTTTTTGAAATATTGTCAAAAAACAGTAGCAAAATATGCCTGAAAATCATTTTTGACCATTTTGGGTGTAGATTGTTTTGATAATATTTCAAAAAGTAGGTAAAAAACCACAGGCCTTCACCCAGGTCAGGAAATTGCTGGAGCTCTGTCAATCACTCATCTGAGTTTAATGAGAAGTGATATATGAGGAGCTCAATTTGAAATATTTCTTCGTAAAACAGTTGTTGCAATTGTAGTGAGGAGCTCAATGAAACACACTACTGAAATGATGTAAAGGAGAGCTGTATGAGTTGTGGCTCAGCTGAAGGTCTTAAATTACTATATTGACCATCATGGATCCAAGCAACTTGAAGTTGTTACAAGATTTATTGGCTGGTTAATACCTACATAGATTGTTGAGCACACCTTTTTTGCTGAGGTAACTCTTATTTTTAAGTTAAAATACAATCATAATGAAGTTCTCTTTCCCTACATGTTTCATTTTTCCAATCCTCTTTCTCTTAAATTTTACTTCAATACAGCTGGCAGGCCAGAGGGTATGTCGTGGAAAACCGTCAAATTTCGATGATGCTGTTCTTAACTGTCACACTGGTGTAAATGTTTTGCCACCATTTAATAAACTTGTGTCAAAGAAAAGGGGTCCTAAGAGAAAACAAAAGACTGCTACAGACGGCCCATGGAAATATGTGGATGAGCATGTGGCACAGTTAAGGCGTAAAGCCTCATATCTGAACAGGTAAATATGGTTAGCTTTCCAAAATACAAGATTTTATAACTAAAATATTAATTTGACAAAACCAGGTTTTGTACTCGCATAAATATTTTGTCTCACATCGTCGGGAGACTTAGGACGTGTTTAGTCATGACTATATTCTCGCTCATGAGCCACTCATGACTAAATTCCCAGTGTGAACGCAATTATAGAAAGTGTCTCGCTCGTGACTAAAAGTGACGCGCCATTAGTTTTTATGCGCAAGCCGTGTCCCATTGTGAACGCAGCTGCTAAGTTGTCTTGCTCTAGAGCCGCTAACGAGCGAGAATATAGTCATGACCAAATTATATGTGAACACGCCCTTAGTCAGAATGACCATTTGCCAGAAAATATTAACGTGAGTTCAAAACCTGGTTTTGTCAAATAAATATTTTACATATGGATTTCGAAATAGGGGATCCCATATGTCCCTCAGATTTCGTCGAACCCCGTGACCTAGCCGAGGTTTTAGTCACCCCTATTTTCCCCCTGGGGTTTTAGGGGACGCAACTACCTTAATTGGGTGTAACTTAACATCCATTTGAGGGGAATGCAGCTCTGTTGAGCCTTCCTGTTCTTTTCAAATGGTAAATGGGAGCTCAATTAATAGATTGCCTTGCATGATGGTATAACATCTGAATTTCCAGATAGTTCCTCTAATTGCTCCCCTAAAGAACTTCAGGAGAGCTATAGCCCCTGCAAATTTTAAATGGAAGTCCCTTGGTACAGCGTTTAACTAGGAATATGGTAGATATGTTTGGTATAAAGCACCAGACTGGGGTCCACTGAAGCAATTTTGTGAAAAAAATGGATCTTTGAAACACAATTTTTGTTTTTGGTCAAGTGAACTTAAATTTCAGCCAATAGTCTGGGCTTAAAACTTTCAATATGTTGACCAATTTAGGTGAAGGTGAAGTTTGTATTGAAATGTACTTATTAATACTTAAACCACAATTGAACAAATTAAACTAAATAATTTTAAAACAACTTTTTATGCTTTTTAAACCAACTCTTTAAATTTGCAGGACAGAAGAGAAGATTGCTGATCAGAAAACAAAACTAGTTCAGAAACAAGAACCCAAGGCTGATATGAAACCTAAAAGGGAATTGAACAAGCCTCCACATTCCCAAGTTATAGCCTCATCATCCTGCATTGCTGATATATTCAATGAGATCAAGGGGGCTATCTCTTCAGCTCATCAAGCTAATGGAAGCATTACCCTGCGTGAAAACTCTACATTGGCATCAGTACCATCTACTTCAGATTTGTTGCCATCTACTTCAAGACATGTACATGTGAACGTAAGGCCACATCATTTGTTGGAGAATTAATTCAAGTGTGTTTTCACACTGTTGATATTTAGAGAATAAAATACAAGATTTATTGTTTTGCCTATCATCTATCGTCTCATAATGGATGGGTGTACATTATTTTGAGTAATGGGCACCCCCAAATTTATTCTTATTCTTAGTTAAAAATTTGAGACTTTTTATCTATAAAAAATGAAGTCAATTATTTGCCAATTATTTGCTAATCTATGTAAATGCTTTAGTAAAGCTGCCATTTAAGCATGTCTGTACAGACCATCTTGGGACTAAGTCCACATCTCATATTTAGCCAAAATATTGAAGCTGTTCATAAATTTTACAATTGGTGTCCTTGAGAGTCTTGGGCATCTGATGACAAGTGATTTGTTAATATTTACAATCAAAATGTGTGATTTTTGAGCATTAACTTACCTGGTATGGTGTAACATATTGGGTTTCTGAATTTTGCTACTTCAAATTTGTTTACATCTAGTGATTCTACACTATTAAAAGATGTTGTCTATATTGAGAGAAATTTATTTGGGTTTCTTATATGTGGCTGTCCAGCCCATATGAGCTGTAAATGCAAGGAACTTCATTTCGCGCTACAGGTGAAAATACATGTCAAGGTCGTAATTTGCCGAAATTGATTTTTTGACAGATTCATAATCCTTGTGCTTACTACAAAAGAAAGTTTTATTTCAAGAAATGATAGGAAATATGAAATAAATCTGCATATTTTTAAGACAATCAACAGAAAATATAGGGCTTACTGATCTTTTTAACGCGTTTACTCCCTGGTAAACCATAACTTGACTTGTGGATATCTAGTGAATTCGAAGTTCATTGAGGTGTCATTTTAATCCTTATAACATGGTCTTTGCAAATATTTAAGAAAGAGAAAATGACAAGAGGCTGCATTTACGGCTGGTTTGGGATGGACGGTCACATATTTGAAATTTTTCATGTCAAAACTTTGAAAGCTCTAATGGCAGTTTTTTCCCATGACTTGACATCATATAGAGTCAAGTCATGTAAGGACTAATAACTAGTTTCTCCTCTTTTAATGTTGGAATGGACATCTGAGACTCATCATTCTTTTAATCATCACCATCATCATAAATATTCAAATCCTCCTCTTTAAAGTTTGTTGTTAAATTTGTTTACCTTATTTTTCTTGAATAGGGTTCGCCTGCCTGGAAACCAGTGCTTGTTGTTGGTAAATCACCTGGAATAAGTGTCGATGAGAAGACACCAATGCAAGAATGGAAGAGCAATGTTGAACAAGTAAGAAAAATGTTTGTCATTTATTTTTATTTAGAATGCTGGTTGTGAGATAAGACTTTTCAGCTCCTAGGTTGTCAATGCGTGGTCCTTGCAATCAAGTCAGGGAATTGGATTAAAATGTCTCACATCAGAGAAAAATCAGGGGAATTTTAATTGGCCCCAAATAGAAAGTAGTCAGTCAGATTAATTTTCCCTGGTGTGCCATGTCTCTGTACTTTTGGGTACACATTTAAAAATACATCAGAAAGCAAGCACCTACTCTTCCTCTTAAGGGAATAACTCTTGGACAAAAGAATGTGTCTTGACATTTGGTCTCTGCTGAATGTTGTTGTTTTATTGCCTCTTGCATTATGCTAAAGCGCCATTAATATATAAGAACAGCTAGCTGAGTTCCGGCCGATCTAGCACGCCACAACAAGCAAAACCCACACCGTTACTACAAGGTGTATTGCTATGAATGCAATTGCTGTCAACTCATAAAGCTTGTGTGGGCTCTGTCTGCAGTAATTAATGTGCCGGCACGGTCAGAGCTCGGCCTACTGTTTCTATATAATTATGTGACTTTAGCATTAAAGAAATGAATGCAAAACCAGTGCAAATTCCTGACTTTTTTTTTCTCCTTCCTACCTTACACAGATTGCTAATTTGCTTTTCTCAATGTATTTGTTTAGGAAATACCTTCTACAGGAAATTCTCCAGATGTAAGCAGGACTCGGACTCCACTCACCAACCCTACCACCCCATCTACCCATGAACAAGATCCTTCAAATGTTGCTGAGAAGTTTGAATTCAATCCACAACTTGGTGAAAACAGTTTTCAAAGGGTGCCTGGAAGTGCTAATCTTGATATCAATGGTCTTAGTAGTCCTTGGCTAAATATGTGGAGCCCATCACCAAAGACGGAAAAGAATGAAGAATAGTACCGGACTTTGAAAAATTATGTTTTTGTAGTTCCATATTTCATTATTTGACTAATCTATTTGTCATGGTCTTGTGCAAAATAGGTGTTTCCAAAGATTACAAAAATGTTAAGGTTTTCACATAGATTCACAGGGGAGATAGCGGACTTTGTATACCAGCCTATGTAATGGCATCGTCAATTGTGGAGCTGAAGTAGGGGTATTCGGTATCCTGACATAATTGAACTCCAAGTGTCGAGATTTGACTGCATGTAAAGAAAAACTGAGAAAATAAATACTTACCACAAATGATACACCAACCTGCACGCAAAACACGTGCCCGTGTTCTCAATATTTGCGCATTATAACAATATGCGATGCATCATCGGCAAAAACCCGAATAACCCCAATTTTGTCTCCATAATAATGGGCTTGTCTGATATCGCCCCTGTAAATCTATGGGATTTCATCAAATTTTTATCTCAGGTTGTTTTAACTTTTAAGATTGTACAATTATGAAAATTTAATGACAAATTGAGATTAACTTAATTGGACTGAGTGTAAATATGTAAATAAGATTATATTCTACTCAAATGTCTGCCAAATTAACAATTGAGAGCAATAATGAATTCATCAAAAGAAGTACACATTATAAATATATTTCAATTACATCTTCAAGCAACTTTAGGTTTACAAGAAAAAAAACCCAACAACTTGGCTACTCTTCTCTTTTGATGTTATTTGGGTCCATTTTTCAAAACATTTTACGAAGAAAGAAACTCATGGTATTTAGCATGCCAAATAAAACAATAATGGTCATTTTCAAACAAACAAGATTTTACTTCAAATTTTAGATGAAGATGCTAGATGTTGGGATATAATGATAGTTTAGCTTGAAATTCCATCTACAAAAAATCTGGTTAAAGCTTTTGTACTGGGGCAAGGAGATTAGAATTCTTTTGAAGGCTGGGCTAAAAGATAAATTTTACATCCCTGGCATATGGCACCAAGTTGAGTTACGAGTCAGCATTTTTTATCAGTCCTTTATTGGCTATCAAGTCTATTACTTTATACATGGGCTTTTGAGTTCTATTACTTTGCTATTGACCCCATGTGTTGTCATAGAAATGCCCTGGGAGCATATCTGAAAATGTGCTTCAGGTGCATGTGTTACTTAGGAAAATGCTCCAGGTTCTTAGGAACAATCATACTTAAAACATGCTCCAAGAGCATGCAAATTAGAAACAAACATGCTTCAGGAGCATGTTTGTCAGATGTGCGTCAGGAGCATTCTAAGTCAAACATGCTCCTGGACCATAGAATTCAACTGAATATTTTATACATCAAATATGCTCCTGGAGCGTACATTAGGGCCACTATCTCACAAAAGTGTATGGGACAAGCTACATAATTAATGTAATTTTAAATAAACAAAAAGAAGTGTGTTGGACCTAATTTTGAATATTTAAGAAATTGAATGAAAATTATTGAATAGGATTTAACTGCTATTCTTTCCTGAACGTTTTGATACCATACTTGTTGTCATAATGTCAATTAATGACATGGTGAACATCAGATGAAGGTCAAGACTTATGTCAGCTTCAGTTGTTGCACTTCAACAGCAAAACTCTTACTCTATGCTACATTTTGAATAAAAGAAAACTCTCCATTATTTCCAACACCTGAAATGGATCATTATTGCCATCACCTGAATATGCCCATTTAAGCTAAGAGATGTGTTTTGCACTGTAAGGGTACTAGCAGTTGTATAATTTAAAGCATATGATTGAATAGGATCAGGTTGAAGATGAGATTCAATTTTGACCGTCCGTTTTCAATGCGATTCTGCATGCATTTCGCATGCGGTGTGTTTTGAATCGATATAATGGTTTTCAACGAGAGTGATTCCTTTTATCCAGTCCGTTTGCGGTGCGGCTATCCGGAAAGCAATGCGTTTATTTGAATCGGTCCCTGGAGTGATTCATCCGTTTTGAATGCGTTTTGGTCATGCAGAAACTTTTCAATTAGAGAAGGTGCTGAAATGAAAACGCATTAAAAACGGAGGGACAAAATTGAATCTTAGCTTTCAACCTGATACCATTCATCTCCATTCAATAGTGTGCTATAAATTATACCACTACCAATACCCTTACAGTGCAAAACGCACCGCAAACAGATAAAAGGAATCTTAGCTTTGAAGGTTAATTTTTCTTATGAACATGCAATTAATTACCATTTTTATAATTGGATAGTCCATAATAAACCATATCCTTCAAATGTCTTACTCAATTGTACAAATGTATATGTATGTTTATCTAGACCTACTTGCAAAGTGAAAAGGCCAACAATTTGAGGGTTGAGAGCCAGAAGGCCGGCTCTTTTTCTGCAGATACGGTCTTTTGGCTCTCAACCCTGGAATTGAAGCTGATAAAATCTCAACCTTCAGGCACTCTTGTTGTTAACTATTTCATTATTGATGCTATGACAAAAAGTAGGGTATCAAATCGTTAAAGGTGCAATTCATGATCCACGTTTCATCCTCAAGGTCACCTCTATCAAAATTGTTTTTTTTAGCTAACTAGTGGGAATGCTTGACTTTCAAATATGCTTGCATTTTTGAGAAAATGTGTCATTTTCTAATTACTGTCGGGGCCCCGACAGTAATTATAACACAGTAGCATATTATATGGTGACTTTTTTAAAAGTGCTGAAAAGCTTGTTACTTGAAAATGAATGGTTAGAATCAAGTGAAATTTTCAGCATACATTTATGTTGTACTCTTCTTTTTATTTAATATAGAAAAGAATCACGAATTGCACCTTTAAGGAAAACACAGTGGTTCAATCCTGATTGACAACTGGCATTCTCAATCAATAAAAGGACACTTGACTTTTTATTTAATTCATGTGCATGATGTTAAATTTTATCTAAGATAAATGCAGTACATGATAAATGATACCAAAGAGAATGATGTATGTCAGTTCAAATTATTTATTGTCATTAAAAATGTTCATGAGCACAAAATATAAATTACAAATGTATTACATACAATATAAAAAAGTAAATAAATGCTTCTTGAAATATATACAAGTTTTGTATTTTACCGCATCATTTGTTGATGTCTACTATTTACATGCTTACTATATGTGGACTGCTCTGGCAAAATGACAGGAAAGTCGCAAATCTACATTTTGAATAAATGGCATTGTTTGGAATTGATTTGCAGCTAATTTTTATTGCAATAATTTCAGTGTTCTGCTTTGGATTTCGATCTCTAAATAAAGAATGGAGAAAGAAAGTATGACATTATATATCATTCAAAAGCTGAGATTATACATGTAGAGAATTAAAATATGTCATAAACTCAATTTTGAAATTTGCAACTTTCCTCTCATTTTCCAGAGCACCCCTCATGTGACACTATATATCACTTGGTTGACATGTATCCTTGAATCCATTTTATTTAGCTGTATTGCCAGTTTGAAGTCTAAAAATAACCTTTTATCGCATATTTAAAACGTTATCGCACAAGGATGAATGTGCGTGCATTTTGGCGCATATGTAATGTAGGTCAAGTCAATTGATAAATTTTTGAAAAGTTTGAAGTAAATATCTGCGTTCGTTTTATATATTACAGAAACTTAAACTTGCCTGTTAAAGATGTCGAAAGTTTAGAATTATGCTGCTTTCATACTAATGTCGCTTTGCAGCTTTGTCGCTGCGTGACGTATATTTTTTGCAAAAACTTGCCGCTTCCGGTAGTCGTAGCGGCAAAGCTACATGTCGCTGAGGTAATCGATATCGGGAAAATTTTGTCGCACGACAAGAATTTTTGAGTTGAAATGAATTCAACTTTGGGAGCGACATGAAGCGGCAAAGCAGCAAAGCGACAAAACTGCAAAGCTACAAAAGTGTGAAAGGAAGCAAGCGACATAGCTGCAAAGCTACAAAGCGACAATAAGTATGAAAGCAGCATTAAGCATTAAAAATGGAAAAACAATAACCGTTATGATAAAAAGATCTTTCACATCCATCTCCCCCCTCAGGCTGACAATGATGTAAGCTGCAAACGTAATTTGAAGATTATGTGTATAAGCGCTGGAATTTCAGCTTTCTTTTGACACCCTATTTCTGACAATTGACTGAAAAAGAATGAAGTTATGAACTTTGAAACCCTGAAACTCCTCGAGGTCAATTAAAAAAGTTGCAAATTTCATTTTTCGCACAGTACAAAATATCCGCTTAGATACCAACTGTACAAGCGGTGGTATTGATTTCATTAACTGACATGTAAATCACACCATTGCAATTATTGCCACATTTTGTACTGTGCAAAAAATGAAATTTGCACCTTTTATTTAATTGACCTCGAGGGGTTTAAAAGTTTATAACTTCATTCTTTTTCAGTCAATTGTCCGAAATAGGGTGTCAAAAGAAAGCTGAAATTCCAGCACTTGTACACATAATCTTCAAATTACGTTTGCGAGTTCCATATTTTCGTACCAGCCATTTTTTCGAGGTGAGGCGATACTTTTTTGGGAGTCTGTACATGCAATAGCATATCACTAATGTTATATCATTATGAGTGGTAATTTTTTAACAAATTCAGTGAACAAGGAGCAATGCTGGATTCAACATTCAATTAATATGCATCGTTCATATTAAACAGATAAAATGTCAAATTGTTAAAATCTCATGGGTATAATAGTTACCAGTGATTGGCTATTTTGTTTTCTTCTTTTTTCTATAAAATGAGAAAGTGGCCTTATGTCACACATATTTTTTATGGGTAAAATTGTTCTGATTGAATACATAGGTAACATGGTTTTCCAAATTAAATCAACCAGCCCAAATGACACAAATTTCTTTAAAAATGGTTAAAAATGGATACTGGGTGCACGCGCATTAAGAAATAAAGAATATATTTCTTTGCATAATTATATTAAAATTCTGTGATATGATTATGTCCATACTCTTGTTAAAATCTGATAACCGTTTCCAGAGGGTAAACCATATTTGCATTTCCTCAATATTTGGAGACTTATAATTCTCTTTCTGTTTTCATTTTCCTTCACAAAATGAAAAGAAACCAATTTCACATGTCGGCAAGTCGAACTTTTACTTGTAAGGTATTTTCAACCGCGGACTACCGTGCCTTGTTCAAACATAGAAGGAAACTGTATCGGGTGCATTGCATGCCCATACCATGATTTCACCTTCATAAATACTAACCGTGCAAAGGCGGACAACTACATTAGGGATTATCATGCTACACTGACATATCACGATGATAAAAGAATGAAATTGTGCTGAAAATCTCGGAGAGTCTTATGAGAAAAGTTTGTAACTATTAAAGACTGTTTGTCATGTTCGCAACTGATATGATCATGATGGAGACTATACGTAATTAATATTCGTGATTTGATGATGTCATCTCTCGGATCCGAAGTGATTTTATCAATAAAAACGTGTTTAATTGGAAGCTGAAAAAAAATCCGAATTTGAGGTACGTTATTTTTAATTCTGGCGTAGTGATTTCAATCATCTTGATCATGGTGACGATTGTGGAGGAAAATAGAGATTAACTCTTAGCCTACCAACGGCGACTCTACAGTCAATCTTGTTTAGCTAAGGTGTTCATGATCCCAAGAAGGTAATTGCCCATTAGATAGACAGATTTTAACTGAATTATTGGAAAACTATTGATGTCAATGAAGGAAGTACAATGCCAGCAGACATCAATTATTGATCTAAACAATGGAGGTATTGATCTTAATCAATATTCAATAACTAGTCAATGGACTTGTCAATTAGATGATTGACTTGAAGTAGTAGTCAATGATTGACTATTGTTTGATAAAGTTGCTCCAAAACCAGACACATGCAGGATTAGGAATTTTCAAAACTTGCTAGTTTTTTAAGGGTTAATGTATCAAAATCCAAGTAAGACTGAAATGCTAATAATACAAGACAACACAACTGATTAATTTTTGACAAGGTTCTGAATATAACATTTTAAATCGGGTAAAATTGAATCTAAATTCAGGCCTATTTCTTGACGCAAGATTGTGTGTGTAATTTGCCGTGAACAAGGGGCTTTCCCCATGACGCACATGTTGGACAGCGCGTGCTCATGGACAGCCCGTATGATATTATTGTCATGCAAAACGTTGGTGATTAAATGCCTAGAACTTTTGGTCAATCATCAAGGCGGACAAGTTCAACAACGTCACAGGATGGTCTGAGACTAATACAGCAAGAAGATTAGAAAATATGGACAAATTTCTGCTAGTGCAAGTGACAGGAAAGATAACCTTAGAAAGTAAAGACATGATGTTTGTCCTTTTAAAGACTATTCTTGTTATAGTATGGCTGTACCAATGGTTCAGGATGTGCCAACTTATAGTGCAAAATACGGTACCTAATTTGCATAATTCAGTTTGAAATGTTGCCATTTTGTGAATCTTCAGTAAAACCTACTGTCATCCTAACCTGAACTACCAAACCTACCCACTTCTTCATACCCGTAACCCGGGTGTGATTTTTCCGGATTTTTGGTGTTGCCTCCGGTTTTTGAAAATCCAAGCCGCTGGGAAAAAAATAACAATCTCAAAGGACTGGAAAAAAAAAATACAAAAATCTCAAACGACTGTAATAGGAAACAATCATCTAGTTCCAAAAGGTCATGACACTCGGGTCACAATATCTATCATCATCATCACGTGCAAAGTTCATCTTCCCATATACTTCGTATACGGGATGATGACTGATGATTTCTGCGATCGCAATATAAGCCGCCATTTTAGAAATCCCCGAAAACCAAGAAAGGCTAAATACATTGATCGTGATGGTGATTTGTCAGTGGACAAGGGTCTTAAAAATGCTTGGAAGTTTTCATGGCTGGAGGAGCAGCAGATAATTCAATATTTGAGTTCAAGTAAAAAAGTCTACTTCCGCGACTTTTTTAAGAAGATAAATAAGCGTGGATTGTGCGAGTGTACATGGTGTGACTGTAATCTCAAGTACGAAGACGGGGGAAAGAAAGACCTTCGAAGGCATGTGCACAGCGATATTCAAACAGCCAATATACCTGTCGACAAACCTTGCAATAATTTCTGGGTCTAGTGCTTATCCGGCGTTTGTCGAGCACTCACGACGACATCCGATGAGTTTCCGGCCTTCCGATTGTTTCCTTGAGTAAAACGAA
>JXSR01S009102.1:130221-147711 GCA_000969725.1 Ophiothrix spiculata
AAAAAAATCATTTGAAATGTGCAAAATTTGACATATATAATGTAAATGAGCTCAAACTCATGAAAAGTAATCATCTCGTAATTTTTAAAAGGTAATTAAAAAAATTGCTGAAAGCTTGAAAAAAAGGGAATCGAAATGTGCAAAATTTGAAATATAAAATGCAAAATGACCTAGAAATAATTTGGCTTGTGACTCGAAAAAAGTAACTTGCAAAACCCAACTCAAAACTTTAAAAAACAACTGGAAATTCAAAAAAAAAAAAAAGTAATATCAAATGTGCAAAATGTGCGAAATATACAGTAAATATATAATGCAAATGAGCGCGAACTCATAAAAAGTAATCGTCTCGAAAAAGAAAACTCATAACACATCAGTCATAACTTTCAAGAATAAATTTTAACTCGAAATTAGAAAAACAGTAATTAGAACTTGTGCAAAATTTGAAATATGTAATGCAAATGGGCTTGAATTTATAAAAAAGTAATTTCGTCTTGTAACTTGAAGTTAACTGAAAAATATCACCCGCTTGAAACTTGAAAAAATAACTTTTTGCCTTTTTAAAAACCAGCCAGAGATGATTGAGACATAGAAAGAGATAGACCAATAAATAAATAAATAAATTTATTTATTTACCTATTTATTTCCCGGTATATATTTATGTATGTATTCCTTTTTGAGGGTTTTACTGGTTCAGTGACAAGCACTGCTTTAGAACCATTATTTAAAGTGTGATTTAAAGTTAAATAGTCTCAGCACCAGACAACAATATTGGCCTATAACAAAAAGCCAAAAGCCAGTAAACAAAACAGCTGTCAATTTGCTAGTATTGGCCTATTACTTATAAACCACCTCTCTGTGAAATTAGCCTACATTTGGCCTGAATACTTGCAGTGACTAAATGCCAGTATAAGCACTTTCATGTTTAACTTCTAAATAACCAGTAAATAACCAATAATCAATACAATCAATGTATTATGACAGTTCCACTTACAAGCTGATTAGCTCCTATTGTTTATGATAAGTTGGATCAATTAACCACAGAATATAACTGTTAAAAGGCAGATCATGATGTTTCATGCTATTTCATGTGTTTGAAGTGTTTTCATGCTAATTCTCTTGTTGGAGGTTGATTTGTTTCAATTTTCATGTGTTTTTACCCATGATTTGTAAGAGAATGACAAGAGAACTATACAGGAAACCATCATGAATCTTTTGTTCTCCAACACAGGAACCTGGTTTTAGGCTTTTCCTGTGTTGGTAAATTTTTAATAGGGTTGTTCCTATCATCACATACTGCAGAACAATTTGGCGATTACATATACATTCTCGGAGGCATTGAGGCACCGTCTCCTGCTGGGTTGGCCATGCCATCTTCCTTCATCCGACGGATTTATATTCCATCTCAATCAGATTAGCAATGCGGATCGTTATAAGGTGGTAAGAGACAATTGGTGTGAACTAAGGAGGAGCAGATCTAGAGAATGTGAAATTTTCTCTCATTTAATTTTCCGTGCTCGATCGTCACTGTCGCATCCACATCTAAAATCTATAAAGTTTACCAATAAATTGTTCCTAAATTGTTTAAATATGACACAATCCAGCCGTGGAACGACTTGGACCCTTTCTGAAATGGAAACATTAGCATTAGTTATTGGCGGATGAGAACATCCAATCCAAATTCAACTCAATGGTGCACACAACAGTAAGGAATTGGTAAGGAGAGGTCTGGCCGACAGCTCAAAGAAAAAATGAAGAGACTCCACAGGAGGGTACAAAAAGGAGACAAATAAATCGGGAGCTTGTCCAGTATGTCTGGCATATTGATGGAATCACATATAGCACATTATATTTTATGCTGGTATTGATGGATACAGCAGACTACTAGTTTTTATAGCAGCATTACCAGATAGCAGAGCTATAACAGCTCTTAACCATTTCATTGAAGCAACAACAGAGTTTGGTTTTCCTTCCAGAAATCATGCAGACCATGGAGTTGTGAATGCAGATATTTGTTATGAATTGGAGATCATGAAAGAATTTGAAGTGGGAGTAAAGGTTGACATAAATGAATTGAGAGAGCATGGGTAGACACTTCGAACAGTGCAACTTGCAGTGCCCCCATTGAGTTAATCTTTCAAAGACCCTGTGTATATTTACAAAATGTATTGGGCCTCTACTAAGAAGAAATGGGATTTTGTCTTTTTTCTTTAAGATGGTATATCATACTGTTTTAATATTTTTGGTATCTAAGGTTGTCGTCAAGTGAACATATCAACAACCCCAAAATATTCATTGTTTATAACACCAAAAAGTTTATTGCAGCCAATTAAACAGAAATGTGATAGCTCACTTTCATCCATAAGAAATGAAATTTCAGATATATAGACTCATCAGAACGCATTGACCTGGGATATTGACCCAGTTGCATTTCCATTGCTCCAGCCAAAACTACACAGTAGAAGTAGCTGGTCCAGTATGTCTGGCATATTGATGGGAATCACTTATGGTGCATTGTATTTTACGCTGGTATTGATGGATACAGCAGACTACTAGTTTTTATAGCAGTATAACTAGATAGCAGAGCTATAACAGCTCTTAATAGACCGGCTTCAGATTGAGCTAGGTGCCACCTGGAGAGGACATTAATGGCACAATGATTTCTTGAGTCCTTATCATGTGTATAAACAGAAAAGTTCAGGTAAACGCGCATCTTCGGGTGGGTTGGGAGAATATAGGGGTAATTATTCAAAATGGCCGCCAAAATAGTCAAATTTCACCAAAAAATCATATATTGGCCATAAATAATAATTAACATGAAAATCAAATCATCAAATATGGTCACATACCCTTTATGAACTACCGTGAAGCATGTTTTATAATACCATGCTTCAAATCCAATATGGCGTCCACATTAAGGGCAAAAATGGCGCCCAAAATGGGTGAAATTGTCGAAAAAGTCATAATATTAGCCATAAATATAAATTAATTTGGGAATAAAACCATGAAACACCATCATACACCCTAAAGGAACTTTTATCAAGCATGTTTGTGTTATATCGTGCTTCATATCTAATATGGCGACCATCATGCGGGCGAAAATGGCGCCCAAAATGGGTGAAATTGTCGAAAAAGTCATAACATTAGCCATAAATATTTATTAATTCGGGAATGAAACCATGAAACATCATCATACACTCTAGTGGAACTCTTACTAAGTATGTTTGTGTTAAATCATGCTTCATATCTAATATGGTGACCACCATACGGGCCAAACTGGCGCCTACAATGGGTAAAATTGTAAAAGAAGTTGTATATTGGCCATGTATGATAATTAATATTGGGTAAGAAAGGCAGAAATATACTTATAGGGCCATAAGCAACTTTTTATTTCTGTTTGAATTGTTTCCATACACATGATATGGACTCAAGAAATTGTGTCATTAATGTCCCAACCAAGTGGCACATATATTGCTAATCCTATATTCCTGTTTGTTTCAGATGAAACCATGGCCTTGCAATGTGTAGCACATTATGAACCCTCCAATTATGAATATAACGATCTGACAGTCCTCTCATCAAATGCCCATTCAAGATTACTGCAAGCAAAGCAAATTCGTCGTGATCAAAGTGGTAAAAATTCTCACAGGGAACAAGCTGCATTGATTCCTGATCATATTGATCCTGTGTGTCATCACCTTCATAGACTTCAAGAAGGCCTTTGATTCAGTGCACAGAGGTAGAGTGCTCGGGATTCTCGCTGCTTGTGGGATTCCAAATGCCATCGTCGAGGCAGTCAATACCTTGTACAGCGGCACAGGGGCAGTTGTGTTGTCGCCGGGTGGTGGAGCTGAGGCTTTCGGGATATTGGCAGGAGTGCTGCGGGGCGATGCTTTGGCACCATGCCTGTTCATCATTGTGCTAGATTGTGTGATGAGGGTGGCAGTCGGGGAGGACGGGGACGTGCTGGGCTTTACGGTAACGCCTCGGGGAGGTCGGGGGCGCCCTGCGGAGGTCGTTGCCGACCTGGATTTCTCGGATGGCGTTGCCTTGCTGTCCGACACGTTGCAGCAGGCTCGGGGACTGCTGGCCTGAGTTGAGGATGCTGCTGCGGCAGTTGGTCTTGTGGTGAATGCTTCAGGAACCAAAGTCATGGCATGTAACGTCAGGACTGATGTTGCGCTGTCCACAATGGGGGGAGGTCAGCTCGACCAGGTCCGGGACTTTCAATGCCTGGGCTCTTGGGTGGATGGGTCGGAAAAGGATTTCCATGTCCGAAGGGCCCTCGCATGGAACAGGATGCGCCTTCTCTGGAGGTCCGGTCTGCCAGGCTTGTTGGGGATCAGCTTCTTCCGTGCGGCCGTAGGGGGTGTTCTGTTGTGTGGCTCAGGGGGGTGGACGCTGACGGAGGGACTTGGGGCCGGGTTGGATGGGTGCTGCACCAGACTATTAATGATGGTTCAGGGCCTTAGCTGGGGAGATCGTCCTGCCGGGGAGGTAATGTATGGTGATTTGCCCAAACTGTCAGAAATAGTGAGAGGTCGCCGCCTGGGCTTTGCAGCTCACTGTGCTGGACGGCTTGGGGGGCCGGTGTCTGGATTGGTGTTCTGGACGCCCACCCGAGGGACACGTGCGCAGGGAGGACAGGGGGGGGGGCCTGCCCAGTACTTCTTACACAGGATGCCGGCATTGGTCGAGACGGGCTTCTCAGGCTCATGCTGGACAGACAGCGGTGGAGAGGGTTCATCATGGCTTCCGACCGCGGTCGAAATAGATAGAAATAGATAGATTGATCCTAATATCCATGGCATTCACATGGAACCCTGCTACAAGAAGTTCACCCTAATCATCTCACAATTAAAGAGAAATCAGTCAGATGATGGAAATTAATCAACCTCCAAGCAATTACGAGCATCATCTCAATCTACACCATCCACTCGTCTCTTTCCCGATTATTGCTACTTCTGCAAAGTGAAGAGAAAAAAGTTCGAGGAAAAGAGCAGGTGTCGCATAAATTAACACTTGCATCTTCAGAAGAGATGATCAAACGTGCCGCTGAAGCATCAGATGACACAGATGTACTACGCGATATTAAAGGGGTAGATCTTCTCGCAAAGGAATTTCAAGTCCATGACAAATGCAGTCTGGATTACATTCGCAAAGTTGGTGTCACAAAACCTAGCGAGTTCTCGAAAGAAGGTGATATTGGCAACTTTGAATTGGTAAAGACGCAGATACAAAGTACAATAATTGAGAACAACAAAGCCATATCAATGAAAGTGATTCATGAGTTGTACAATGATGGTCATGACGGGGACACTTGTTACCGAAGTAAGCTGCAGCAAAGAATTTTGAAAGAGTTTCCAGGTTTGTTGTACTTCTTGAAGATCGATTACAACAGTCCTGAGATGGTTGTAAGTAAAGAAGGGATTGAATCCATCACAACACATAATGAAATATCATCCGTGGTACGCAAAGCCGCAGAGTTCATACGACAAGATATATTGAAGTTCTGTTATGAAACCACAATGAACGAGTCACAGTGGCCTCAAAGTGTCCAGGAATTACAACAGAGAAACCAGGAAACACCACAATCACTTCTTTCATTTTTGGAACACTTGTTGAAAACACGTGGACATGCACCGTCCGAGAAAGTGAAGCGATACATTGAATCATATTCCAGCAACCTTATCCATGGGGTGACCCAAGGAAAAGTTTTAACACTCGAGCACTTTCTTCTTGGTGTTGGTTTGCACAATCTCACCGGCCAAAAAATTCCAATCAGGATTTTATCTAACCTTGGTCACAGTACAGACTACAAATCAGTCTGTCAAATTAAAACTGCCCAAGCCGAAATTGCACAGCTTCTGTATGATCAAGATACCTCTCCAGGACTGACGCCATCGTCTGACGATAGTCATGTGTTCACATACTTTTGGGCAGATAACTTTAACAAGAAGATAGAAAGTGATAGCATAGGTATGATTGACTCTACCCATATGATCAAGTTTCAAGAACATTCTGATGGCACAGTTATGCAAACAGCTGTTAGGTCCTTGCAATGTCGGCTTGGGCAGTTTTAATTTGACAGACTGGTTTGTAGTCTGTACTGTGACCAAGGTTAGATAAAATCCTGATTGGAATTTTTTGGCCGGTGAGATTGTGCAAACCAACACCTGCTCTTTTCCACGAACTTTTTTCTCTTCACTTTGCAGAAGTAGCAATAATCGGGAAAGAGACGAGTGGATGGTGTAGATTGAGATGATGCTCGTAATTGCTTGGAGGTTGATTGATTTCCATCGTCTGACTGATTTCTCTTTAACTGTGAGATGATTAGTGTGAACTTCTTGTAGCAGGGTTCCATGTGAATGCCATGGATATCAGGATCAATATGATCAGGAATCAATGTGGCTTGTTCCCTGTGAGCATTTTTACCACCTTGATCACGACGAATTTGCTTTGCTTGCAGTAATCTTGAAAGGGCATTTGATGAGAGGACTATCAGTTCGCTATATTCATAATTGGAAGATTCATAATGTACTACACATTGCAAGGCCATGGTTCATCTGAAACAAACAGGAATATAGGATTAACATTATATGTGCCACTTGGTTAGGACATTAATGACACAATGTTTTTTTGAGTCCTTATCATGTGTATGGAAACAATTCAAACAGAAATAAAAAGTTGCTTATGGCCCTATAAGTATATTTCTGCCTTTTTTACTCAGTATTAATTATCATGGCCAATATACAACTTCTTTTACAATTTTACCCATTGTAGGCGCCAGTTTGGCCTGTATGGTGGTCGCCATATTAGATATGAAGCATGATTTAACACAAACATACTTAGTAAGAGTTACACTAGAGTGTATGATGATGTTTTATAGTTTCATTCCCGAATTAATTAATATTGATGGCTAATGTTATGACTTTTTCGACAATTTCACCCATTTTGGGCGCCATTTTCGCCCGCATGATTGTCGCCATATTAGATATGAAGCACGATATAACACAAACATGCTTGATTAGAGTTCCTCTAGGGTGTATGATGGTGTTTCATGGTTTTATTCCCAAATTAATTTGTATTTATGGCTAATATTATGACTTTTTCGACAATTTCACCTATTTTGGGCGCCATTTTTGCCCTTAATGTGGACGCCATATTGGATTTGAAGCATGGTATTATAAAACATGCTTCACGGTAGTTCATAAAGGGTATGTGACCATATTTGATGATTTGATTTTCATGTTAATTATTATTTATGGCCAATATATGATTTTTTGGTGAAATTTGACTATTTTGGCGGCCATTTTGAATAATTACCCCTATATTCTCCCAACCCACCCGAAGATGCGCGTTTACCTGAACTTTTCTGTTTATACACATGATAAGGACTCAAGAAATCATTGTGCCATTAATGTCCTCTCCAGGTGGCACCTAGCTCAATCTGAAGCCGGTCTATAACCATTTTATTGAAGCAACAACAGAGTTTGGTTTTCCATCCAGAATTCATGCAGACCATGGAGTTGTGAATGCAGATATTTGTAAGATCATGAGAGGTTTTGAAGTGGGGGCAAAGGTTGACATAATAAATGAATTGAGAAAGCAGCCGGTTGAGTATTGAAGCCGTCCCTTACGACACTTAAGAAATTAGATTTTATTGTGTTTTTTCTTTATGATGGTATATCATATCATCGGTGGACCATTAATTACAATGGGAAGGTATGAATTCATAAGTTCATGGATAGTATGCAGATATTCAATGGCAATCTGATAACTTAATTGTGTATCGATGAAGTCTGGGAAATGAACCAGATCTCAATTGTGAACCAAATCTGGTGCACTCAAACCAGATTAATCTCTAATACCCACAAGACGTTGTAAAACTGGACTGTCTTTTTATCATCACACATGAGTTCTGATATTGACAGAGGAGCTGGTATAATAATACCCACAGGTGACGAAGCCAAGTTCAGGACAACCACAGTGGACGTACAAAGAAGCCGGAGTGTTGGAACTGCACTTATCTGACCATTTTCTTTTTCATGTTTCTTCACCATAGGTAGTAGTACAAGTTCAGGTCCAGTTGCTAACACCAAAAAGTTCCTTGCAACCAATCAAACAGAAATCATATTATTTTGATTACATCTCATGTCTTTGAATTCCAGCATGATGTTGAAGTAAAAAAGTAACTTGAAATATTTTTTTTTGTGATTAAATTTTCATAAATTGAACCAAATTATAATGTGATGTCATCTTTGCAATTCTTAGACCAAAAAAAATCATTTAATTTAGAAGATGCAAAATTATGCAAGCAATCCATTATATTTTCATTTACACATAAAACTGTAGTTGGAGGAAAAAATAACAAATCAAGATATATATTTTTCTTTCTAACCGGGAGAAGTTACTCGATCATCATCAACATCGACAAACAAATACTGCTCAACCAAAAGATCAGAATTAGTCTCCAAGTGTTGTCATGAATACAAATCCTGTAAATAAAAGGTTTGCTTTAAAACATGGTTTCACTTGACATATCAAGAGAATATTATCCGCATCATATTTCTTTCAATTTTGTTTTAATCCAGAACCAATCCAAAATTCAAATACCCTCTGGCCGTTATTGGATTGCATTTGACTCACAGTCAGAAACATCCTTGGTGTGTCAGAGTCTGTTTCATCTTGTACACCGTTTACAGCACAACAATAGAGAGCCCCTTTGTCATCTCTCTCTTCATATGCTACCCTGTAAAGAATGTCCTCATGGACAGTAAGAATGGATCTGCTAATGGGCTGTTCTGACTCAGGTAGAAGAGGAACCAGGTACCACTTACTTACACTGGGATCAAATACATGCACAGTATATACGCTATTAAATTTGTCATGGAGGAATAGCTTGCCATTAAATGCAACCACTGACATAAGGCTCAATTCCTGACTTCTAAATGGTAATGCTTCCCATATGTTCTCTTTCAAGTCATATCATTGTGAATGCATCTTTTCGTTCACAGCATAATGGAGCCATTCAAATCCACCAGTTGGCATTGTTCAACATGAGCTTCCTTAGCAGCTAGCTCTTTCCATTCGCTAGCTTCGTAATCAAGACAGAAGAACTCTTTCCATTCGCTAGCTTTGTAATCAAGACAGAAGAACTCTTCCCATTCGCTAGCTTCTTAATCAAGACAGAAGAACTCTTTCCATTCGCTAGCTTTGTAATCAAGACAGAAGAACTCTTTCCATTAGCTAGCTTCTTAATCAAGACAGAAGAAAGAGGCGCCATCTGATGCGGCTGCATACAAGCGCTCATTGGCGACTACCAAACTGAAGGTCTTCTCGCAGTTGTGCTGATGATCAGTGCAGGGTAGCTTTGGTGATTTCTCAAGTATCCACCAATCGTAATCAAAGCTACAAGGTCTATGCTCAGGATTCTCAACGGCTATCAATTCCTAAAACCAGCCACAATATTGCAATTTTAATCACTAACTTACTAAAGTTAAAATCAAACCACACGCTAGCTGCGTTTTGCAAGCACCACAACTGAACCTGGATGCAGTACCCACGTATAAGAAGGCCATGCCAACGCATTTTTCGGCATCAGAGAGACGGGACATTCAAGAGGATATTTACTTCACTCTTCCTCCTCCCCCTCCAGGACCAAGTGACACCGACACTGATACCGATATTGTTGATGCCACAACAAGCACTACATGTACTGCCACTGTTGAAAATCTGCTGAGTCCATCCTCTAATCATGCTGCCAAGAGGTTCATGACTGATTCCCCAAACATTGCCAACTGTGATGGGCATAGTGACTTACCCATAGAGGTGACCCCTATAAAAAGGACACCAAAGCGGAAACCTTCTGCCTACTTTCTCATGAGGGTGAGTACATAGACGATTTAATATTTTTACCTCATTACATGTTCCATCTTCATGATGTTACAGTACCGTTACATGAGTAGAATAAGCAATTACTGTAAACGGGGATATTTTCGCGAGGGTTTAATTTTCGCGAATTTCGCGAATTAGTGTTAAATCGCGAAATTATAGCCACGCGAAAATGTTTCATTTCATATGGAACCACAACAACCTTTCATCAACGTTTTTGTCCTCAAGAATGTACCCTTTCTGAAGCAGTATTTCCTATCAAAATGGCTTTGAAGGGATCACCACGCTGCCTTAACGGTACAAGGGGTAGTTTGAGGTCGGATGTGCCTAAGATATTATTTTTAAAAAGCAAAAATGACCCTCAAATGACGATATTTCTGCATTAAAATGTTTCATTGACCATGCTTACCGCGATGATAGTACTGCGATGAAGCGACCGCCATTAACCTGCTGTGTTTAAAAATGCATTATTATTGAGAATGAAAATTGCCGAAAGGAACATATTACTTTTAAAAAATCCTCTTTGCATGTCAAAATAAATGTTTAAAATCATCATTTAGAACACTAATCCTACCCACTTTGTCATTATTCTTCCTTTTTCTAAAAGAACAGTACTAGTACTTTATTTTTTCCGGGGCATTTCTAGATAGAAATGCAAATTGTGACGTCATACGGAGTGTACAATAGTACCCACAATGCATTCTATCGGGAATTTCCCTTTGATACTTATAGTAATACGTCATTTGATAATACTAGTAAATGCGTAAGGTTATAAAAAGATTTTAAAAAATAAGATTTACTTTAGTACTGTACTATAATATTTGTTTGGATTAAAAGTTCAATATTTATGATTTCTGATGACTTACTTTAGTACTAGAATATGATTCAAATGTCTTTATTTTTTTCTTATTTTTTTCACCAAACATGATTTCCCTTGAATTATGGAACATTTCCTCATTGATACCGAGTAACAGTCGTATCAGTTTACACCACTAATCATGCTAATTAGGTCATTGGGTCGTACTCCATCTAAAACAAAAGTGAAACCCGTATTGAAATTTGATACCATATTTCACACTTCACTTTCAATCATAAGTGTTCGGGAAAGTGTGAATTTTCTTAACAAAATTAGCAGACATTTTTGTTGAAATGTGGCGATTTCTCAAATCAAAGGAGCCGGCTTGCCTACCAAAGCCAAAAGATGCAGCTCGACATGGACTTACACCAGCATCAGTCCGGGCTGCTAATGAAAAGGTTGAAGAATCGAGCATGTCAAGTTCTATGGGAAATGGAACCACGAGTAAAAATGGTAAACGCAAGGGATCGTACGGTTTGTACCCTCCAGAGCTCCGTGCAAAAATAGGACGTTATGCAGCAGAACATGGGGTTGCGAGTGCTGGAAGGAAATATACCAAGGACCTGAACAAACCCCTCAATGAAAGCACCATTAGAGGGATGAGATCTGTTTATATTAAGTCAATAAGCAGTGATCCTGAAACTTCTGTGGAAAGTCTGCCAAAGAAAACGCGAGGCCGTCCAGTAGTGCTTGGAAAGCATGATGAAGAAGCGAAAGCTTACGTTAGAGCTATTCGCGAGAGCGGTGGTGTTATCAACACGAGTATAGTAATTGCAGGAGTTAGCGGTTTATTAAGAAACAAGACCCCGCCTGTTCTATCTGAACACGGAGGTAGTATAACATTGACTAAAGACTGGGCACGATCTTTACTTGATAGAATGGGTTACACCAAACGTAAGGGAACCAAAGGTGTTAAATCAAGATCGCAAGATCTGGAAATATTGAGTGGGAAATTTTGGAGAAGGATAGGACGTCGCGTACGCAAATTTAACACACCTGATGAGCTGGTGATTAATTGGGACCAGACGGGTGTTGATGTTGTGCCAGCAAGCAATTGGACCATGCACGCAAGAGGTGCCCGTCAAGTGCCTATTAAAGGCGTTGATGATAAGCGTCAGTACACCGCTCTTCTAGCTTGTTCCCTAGCTGGGGACTTTTTACCTCCCCAGATATTATATCAGGGGAAAACCCCACAATGTCATGCCAACGCTGAATTTCCTGATGACTGGGATGTATGGCACACAGAAAGTCACTGGTCAACCAATGATTCCATGCTACGGTACCTGGATACTATTATCAAACCTTACATTGAAACAACACGCGAGCGTCTCGGTCTAGATGAGGGCACAAAGCCTATTCTCATCTTTGATGTTTACCGCGCCCATCGTACTGATGAATTCAGGAAAAAATTAAATGACATGGGATTTGCTTTTGTATATGTGCCTGCAGCCTGTACCGATGAACTCCAGCCGTTGGATAGTACCGTGAATAGCCTTTACAAAAAGCACATGAAAGAACAATTCAATAATTGGTATTCAAAACAGGTTTCACAAGGTATTGAGGAAGGAAGAAACTTGAATGACATTGCCAAATCCATTGATTTGCGTACAGCGGCAATCAAGCCCCATCACGCAAGATGGATGATGCATACACACAACGTTGTGCAGTCAGAAAGAGAAATCATGATCAAAGGCTTCCAAAACACGGGAATTTTAAAAGCCGTAGCTGATGCAAGAATGTCCCCAGTACCTGACTGTGATGACAGCGATGCTGAGGAAGCAGATTGGGAGTAATGATAAACTAGAACTTGGACCTTTACTTGTAAATATGTTGACTACTTTTAGTATTAGAACTTTCCTTGTAGCCGCATAGGATTTTTAGTGATTGTACCTGATTTGTAAACGCACGTGGAACTTTGGAATTTTTAATTTGGACATCGGCATTGCTAGTTTACTAGCACTAGTAATATTTACTGTATTTGTGTTTTATATGTGATTCGATTGGATTTCAAAACTTGGATTGGACTAGCTTTACATTAAAGTGTGGATTACTAGTACATGAATCTGGTAAGTGTCTATTTCACAATGTTATTGTTTGTTTACAAGTCCTACTAGCACAATTCTTTCCAAAGAATTTACTACATGTGTGAATGTAATTAATTGCCATGGCGACCGCCATGTTCAGTTCATTGACCTCGCACATCGTGCTTAGTTAGCGCATTGGTATTGGCACGTGTTTGTTTTAGCATCGATTTGGTTTTATTTTTGGAATACTAGCTACACAATTATCATTTCTCAATGAATTTAAGTAAAAACACAAAATTGTAAATATGACTGGTTTAGTCAATCGCGAATTGAACACCACGCGAAAAAGCTGTGATAGTCGCAATTTGCGAAAAATTCTGCTCGCGAAAATATCCCCGTTTACAGTATTATTGTTTCAAAGAAATGTTGAACACAAACTGACTATCACGTTATAATCTAAATAAATTAAATTCAAACCACTGTGTATTCAAAAGTTATGACAATTAAACACAGGACATCGGAAAGTATGCAACATCATTTTTAATCAGTAATACACAGAGAACTGCGACATTGCACGTATGTACGAGGGGGTATCAAAAAGTTTTAAACTTTACCTAGAAGGGATTGAGCTATATCAATGAACTTTTGTCAGAACAGTCAGTCGTCTTTATATACATTATGGTGCAGAAATGGGCTCATAAGTAGTTTTTCTTTCTTTACAGGTGGCGATTGATGTCATCTACCTACCAGCTAAAAACATACGCTGCATGGAGGAAATTGAGACATGCCGCGTAATGCCGCGTAATAAAGTTAATGCATTAAAAAGGTTACAGGGCCCAGTAAATCTTATTGGTACCAACAAAGTTTAGTTGTTTGATACCATAGTAAAGAGCATGTTTTCTCTATCCATTGATACCAAAATTATGGAAATTGGTTCATGAATGACGTCACAGTGGTGTAATAAAACATGGCCTACCTGAAAATGTTGATTTTCATTGAAATATAAAATCAGATTTTTTCAATAGAGAGGATCCCTACAATAATGGTCTGTAGACAGTCAGTTTAAAGTGGGAGAAATGTGTTACTTTCCACATTGACTATGCAAAGATGCATAAACTATCTTGTAATAAAATTTTGCTCCTGTTGCCATTCCTTCTGGGTAAAGTTTAAAACTTGTTGATACCCCCTCGTATTTGGAAAGAGTTGTGTAGTTTTTGAATAAGACTAAAAGATGACTTTTTGCTGTGTCTGCATGTGTATTTCAAATGGAATAGCCCATTAGATAGCAAAGAAAAGATATATGTTCCGCTACATGTACAGGGCCTTTATTTTTCAAAATTGAAGGGCTATTAATTACCATTCTCAAATGTCCGGAAGCGTTTTCAGGAGATAGTTATTTCAGGTTCCTTCAAATATGTTGGACATTGAAGCTTCACCTGAGGTAAATAAGACTTAAAGGCTTTACTAACTAATATACAGCAATGATTATCTGCAATTGAACTTCAATTAAGAGAAAACGGCTATGGAAAGCAGGCCGATAACAGTGTAAATGAAACTGTAAGAACAATTAGGCCTAGGCCACAAGTGCTGTCCAGAAAACAGAGCATAGTAACAAGTTAGAAACTGAAACTGATGAAACGGTTGAACCCAATGAACCAACAATAACAGTCGCAGACATATAAAAAGAATTCAGTGCAGTTCAGGATGCAGTATCCCGAGTACAACTTAACTCATTGTGTGAAGGGCCATGTCCTACTGATAGTGGAAAACCCCCCTGAAAGATCCTTATATCATAAGCCTTCTACTTGCTATGCCTATTGTGATTATGGCCTATGGTCATATGAATTATGGAGCAAAAAAATGGGCGCCCTGTTTTTATACTATGTTGCGTTCTAGGTTCCATTTACTGCAGCAGATTGTGCGCTTTGATGATAAAGTTAGCAGAGACCAGCATGTATTTAATGACAAGTTTGCTCCAATTCGCGAAGTGTATGTTCAATTTATTCAATAAGCAGTGTATGGAAATGTACACCCTATCGGAATATGGTAACAATTGACAAAACCCTGCGAAAGTTTAGGGGAAGATGTGGTTTTTGTGTATACATGCCCCAAAAGCCAGGGAAATACGGTCTCCTCTTTAGAGTTATTACAAATGCAAAGGAACGCTATGTTTCTAAAATACCATATGCATGCAAACCAAGGAATTAACAAGTTATGACAAGTAATTCCCCTAAGCTGCATAAAGATACTGGATCTGAAAGCCCACAATTGTGGGTCAGCAAGAAATGTCACCATGGATAGGTATTATAACCTCAGTTTACTTATTAAAAGACCTATACAGTCATCGGAACAATCCAGATGTCATGTTCCAGAAGAGCTCAAGACTGTGACAGCTAGGCAGCCCCAAATCAGCAAATTTGCATGGTCTGACTCTGTTATGCTAAGTATTACACATACCAAAGCCAAATATGTTTATAACATTTGTTTGTTTGTTTATTGTTGGTTTTTTTCATCACAGGCACCTACCAGATCCTGGTGTGTTGCGCCCATCGCCCATCGTCTTTGTGTACGGGGATTCCTTGACGAAACATTTGAATTATGATTTGCCAAGTAGTACCAACTTGGAATATGAAATATTCTGCAAACCAGGAGCTCAGATTTCGTCGATGGGCTATCTTATCAAGGAACACTTGCCTTCCAGACAACCGGACTATGTGGTCCTACAAATTGGGACCAATTCCCTCTCTTCATGTGGACTCATCACTCGTTTTATAAGAGAGTACCAGCGGTTGATGGATATTGTCAAGGGGAAATACCCAAATGCTGATATATTTGTATCAGAACTACTTGTTTGTTCTGACTTTGATGTCACCCTTTACAACCATGAGTTGGGTAGACTTTGTAGGGTGAACAATGTCAACATAATCCAAAGCAATGTTACTTTGTCAGACCTTACCTGGACTATGACGGGCTTCATCTTTTGTTGGATGGCAGAGAACTCTTTTCTAATGACATACACATGGCAGTATCTCGATATGGATTGAAACAAACAGGAACATTATACACCCCGAGTATGTCCCTCCGTTACTGGCAACAGCGAAAAAAAAGAAAGAAGAAGAGAAATAATAGCAAAACCCAAAAAGATGAATCTCCAAAGCATCATACATGTAAAGCACATCATCAAAGGCGACCCAAATCTTCACACATGAAGAAACGGCATCATTATGTCATCTTTGGCGGCGAAGGATATTCCCAAATTGGGTGGTACCCAATGCCACAACCATCAAATGTTGTGCAATGTCTTCCAATTTCAACTCATGTAACTTAATATTTGCCAACAGAGTTACAAAATTGGTCAGAAAGTTCTGAAGAAAAACCTTCGCAGATCTGATCGAAAAGGGGGAAAGAAAGAGAGTCCCTTCATTGGTCCCTACACAGTGAGTGCAAAGGGAAAGGGCACTTACATACTTAAAGACATGGATGGAAGAACACTGAAAAAGGCTGTTCACAGAATGAATTTGAAGGCATATAATGAGAGGTGAGGAGTAATTTAACATTTATAACATATTACAGGTCTGTGCTGGGGGTACTCCACTTTGGTCTTAACGCTCGGACCGTGGAACCCTAACCCATCTTTAAGGGTGATTTTTGAGAAGAAGTGCACCCTGTCAATGGAATGTCAAACTAGGAAAGTGCAGAAGACGGCAATACATCATGGATTTAGGTATGGAACTCGTCAAGCCATGGATTGAACATGGCCTGCAGTCCGACATCAGATTGGCAATGTCAACAATACTAGAATGGTCTGTAGAAATAGCGCAACAGCCAGTAGCTAAACAAAACAACACCAGAGGCAAATGCCACATTTGTATAGGGACCTTCACGATGACGTCACAAATTTGTCACTGTGTCACTAGTGGGCAGCGTTCGAATTAAGGGAAAAAACATGGTTGTCTGACGGACACGGACAACCAGGTTGTAATTTTGGTTGTCCGTAAGTCTCCGTCAGGCGCGGCACCAGACTCAAAGGTATCCCCAAAATGTTTTGACGTAGCTTTTCAAAACTGACAAGCAAAAAAAAGTGCATAGACAACTACGAAACACCTACTTCTAATTTTTTCAACAGCAAATTGATAAAAAGTCATATTTTTTACGGCGATCAGGGAATTGAAGAAAAGTGCTCAAAACAATTTTATCGAAGGTTCCAGTTTTGAAATAAACATGCTAATAAGTATTGACTTTGAAAAATTATGGTTGTCCGCCGGACAACCATAATAGACGAGTGACTATTCTGACAAAATATCATTGATATAGCTCAATCCCTTCTGGGTAAAGTTTAAAACTTTTTGATACCCCCTCGTAAATCTTATAGCTTAATTTGGGTTGTTAAGCTTAACTATTAGTAAACTTAATATTGCTTTTGTACCAGTATACCAAAGTAGGCCTATTTGTTTATTTCTAGCAATGTTCTGGGACATCGATGGACTTCTTTGTTTATTTCTAGCAATGTTCTGGGAGAGGGTGTCAACTTTTGACGAGAGCAGACGTGTGTTGATAGCGGCTCTCCAGCCATGTAATTTCAATGGGCTGAATGTGACTGGCCGTGACAAATCCTGACCACTGTTATCAGCTATGTACATGGATTATTATACATAACTTGAACTATACTAGTATTTCATGGATCTTGTATAGCGTGTTTTTGGATCACAACCCAGGTCA
>JXSR01S009105.1:49411-60380 GCA_000969725.1 Ophiothrix spiculata
ATAATATATAGTAGATGACTGGCTGTGTGATATATAAAAAACAAAATATGTATAGGTTTTAAAGTTGTGTATTTAGTTTTGTCAAGAATTATAAAATTGACAAGACTTCAGTGCTTATTATCTGGCAGTTTATCAAGATATTTTTGTAGAGGTTTAAAAGCCATAAGTATTAAATATTTGACATTAAAAGAAGGAATCCCTTTGAACCTTTATTGTTTAATTTGTTCATGATAACTTATATATAATAATAATTACGGTTTGTTTAAAACACTAATCGTGACCAGCAGGTCAGATGCCAGAATTTTAAAATTTTATGTAAAACATTCTAACAAACACAATGTAATTTTTAGGCCATGGCTTAATCAATGTCAATATTACAATATTAAAACAACTATATAGTATACAAACATGTAACACCTCCCCCAAGGTAATGGGGATAAAGTGCCTTGCCCAAGGACACAACACGTTGGGATGAGTGGGACTCAAACTCACAACCTATGGATTACGAGATGAGTGCATTATCCACTTGACATAAGTGTTCCTCGAACTTGCAATGGAAAACCTGTAGTTTTGGCCCATTTTGTAGAAAAATGTTGTCAAGTTGATATTGTAGTAGTACAATGTACTAATCGCATATTCCCATGGTACTTCTGCCTTAGTTGGCTGTACATTTTCTTTGTTTCCAATATAGATACAGCTTTATGCATTCATGTGGGATGAAGATATTGAGAGGAAAATGTGACTATCTATTCTTCACAGTAGCTGATCATTGATCATAACAATGCCGGTAGTAATTAGCTAAATGAGCTGTGATCGTCCTTGTAACAGCATCAAGCTCTGCCATCTACCAGTCCAAAAATAGATCATTTTTAGGTCCCATCTTTTTGTTGCTACTTATATTTTAACCGAGCTCAGTTATGTGTGCATACACGCAGAGGTAATATTGTATTATTAACAGACGTACATCTCCATTTATTGATTTGTCTTCTTTGCCTGTGATTTCGTAGCAAGTTGAAGGAATTAAACCCTAGGGCACATAGGGGAGGGATACTCACCATGATATATTGGCAGTGTGGGGATGTCAGTGATTTTGGAATACTGTGATTTTGTAACAATGGGGGTATTTAGGCGAAGAACTCTCACATGGCCGTGTATGTACATAGGGAAGAGGGAATACTAACATATATATTATGTGATGTATGTGTGTGAATTTTAGGAATATTGTGAATTTTCAATCATGAGTGTGTAAAGGGGAGGTCATGTTATAAGTGTATGATTTTTGAATACTGTGATTTTGCTGGAAGTTTAAGGAATTGAACCCAGGGTTATGTAGGGGAAGAGTGCTCACATAGTCTGGGTGTGATTTTGGAATAATGTGTACAGGCCCGTAGCCAGGATTTTTTCAAGGGGGTGCGGATTTTCAAAAGTGGACCTTTTGGAGGAAAAATTTTCATTTTGGTCGACCCTAAACTAATTTTAGTGGTTTTGAAAAAGTGACAAGCAAAAAAAAAAAAAAAAGGTTTTCAGTAGTTTTCCAAGCATTTTGTGTAGTATCTTATTAAGAAACGGCCTACATTTACGTGTTTTGGTGCTTAGCTGTTCTTTTGGTGGACATTTAGGGAATTTTTGTGGACCTTTTTTGTACATTGTCAAATTTGGGGGGTCAACACCTCCCTGGCTGAGGCCCGGATGCATACATATATTGTGTGGATGTGTTTGAATTTGGTATTTCGAGATTTTTCAACATGGTTGATGAAATTGAATTAATATAAGGAAAGGAAGCTATAGTCATCTTTATCTGGCACTCAATGCATTTGAAAATATGGTGTGAAATGCATATTTACCACTTCAACCTGTGCTTAAAAAATGGAGTTTAAATACATTTCTGCGCATTTATTTGAAAACTTATCTGGTTGCATAGTGATTATGAGGTTATGAATAAATAATTGACCAAGTTACATTCTAAGGAGATTTATACTTGTGGTGTATTTTCATGTGGCCTATGAAATCAGCCATTTTTATGGTAATGGAAGATCAAATATCAGATAAAACATTAATTTATATAGTGAATGAATAAGTCCCTTATCTTTGGTGATTATAGGTCATTTTATATAAAAAATTGAGGTTTCTTAACGTTTTTAATTATGTGGAAACACTTTCCGGGGGCAGTGTATTAAGTTGCCACCTCTGAGTTAAAAAGTATTATGAACATGGACTTAATAACTTTAATATTATAGCTTGAATCAAAAATTGCATTCTCTATGCAGTATATTTTTGAAAATCTGGCTTGATTTTGATTCCTGCATTGCTTGCAGGCAAGCGATGACTAGTTGAGAGTCATCTCATATGTCCAGATGATGACAACGATGGCCTATGATGACACGTATGCCTACAGTATGCAACCTGTCATCAGAAGACGGCTGGGGGTTCACAAGAATGGTTTAATCTCGTTGTTATAGACTTCTTAAGGTGCTTTCAAAGATACAGCATTTATTCCTGAAATCTCAGACAGGTTAATTGGGACTCAATGGTTAAAAAATCTCTTAATATGGCGTCAGCCTTCCAAATTCAGTCTAGTCCATTAGTTTAAAGGTGCTAGTAGACCAAACTGAGTAGAGAGTCACAAGTTCTTCTTGACGGACAAAATGCAGATAAATGCAATCCTGTACTCTCATACAAGTGATTATCATTTTGGTGCTTGTTCCAGAATCATGAACATACTTTGAAAAAATTAACATCATGGATAAGCTCCTAAAGTGGATCAGCTTTGAGGTCTTGCAGACAGTGCAACCCATGTCATTTTTGTTGATGCAATATAGCGTATGAGATTCCATGGTGCTGTAATGTCCTAAAGTCCTAGGCATAATTTGTGGAGGTCCAAAAGTTTTGAACATGATGCTTCAGATGACTTGTTTTGCAATAGGATCTGAGCATTTTTCTCAGTGATATTATGATTTTTTTAGGTTTAATTCAGAAAAGAATTCAGAATTAATTTTTTCCCATTAGGACAGCAATAACAACAGTTTGCCATTGTTCTGTTCAGGGGTGTGAGAGTTCAGCTTTTAAGCTGATTTCAGCTTATTTTATGCCCTCTAAGAGAGTTATAATTTCAGCTTTTTCTTTAATTTTCAGCTTGTTTTGGGTTATTTTGTCACTATTTTCAGCTCTTTTCAGCTTTTTTTATCACCTGACTCTTACACCACTGTCTGTTTTTTGAATCAAAAACTTTGTGAAACTTAACTTAAGTCTTAGTTATGCTGTGAACACACCTATCAGATAGTGTGTTTAAGGACGAAGTTCACTCCAAATATTACTTCTTCCTCTTGTGAGTAAACATCCTTTGATATGACAAGCCAACAGGGCCATTATTGTATCGAGGTTAATGTTACTTCCTGGACTAGGTAAGGACATGAAAGTACACAATATGTTTGGGTTTTTCAGCCACAGCATTTCTGTAGAACAGTTTCCAGTGCCCCAACTCTTAGAATTTTACTAGTTTTATGTTACTTGTTGTTGTTTGTGCAGGTTTTTCTGGTCTTCCTCTTACATTCAATACTTGAAATGAAAGATTTTGGTCCCCAATGGAAATTTTCTTGAGTACCAATTACCTTAAGACCTCACCAGTATAATGTGTATAATTGACAAGATTTCTAAATTGTTTTATCAACCCAGGAAATCTTGGGGAGCTGTTATCATGGTTATTGGTAACACAATGAATTAAAGTGCAAATAATAGGCCTTGCACGTTAACCAAGCAGTTACTACCGTGACCTTGATGAAGCCAAATGTTTATGACAGAAAAGGTGATATATATCAAAACAACCAGCAGCGCCCAGGAGTGCCTTCTCTGGCTTTTTGCTATTGTTTTAAACAATTGTAACTGGCCAGAAGTTTGCAGTTTTTGAAGAATGCATGAATATTATGAAACTTCAAAAAATCAATTTCACCAAATTAAGACCTTTCCATATATTTTCAACTGCAGCGCCAAACTAAGTTTTCAGACTTTTAGGAGCTGGAAAAGCAAAATTTCTTTTGATAAGTTGTTTTTCACTGAGAATATTATTCAGATGTGAAGTGATCTAACTACTCAAGACGGGTTCAGTAAGACACTAAAAGCAACATATTGTCGCAGTATAGTATTGTAATGACCTGTATGGCTCCCAATATACGTGTCTATAAAACTGACGATTGGCTCCACGTTGTCTCTGACGAGGGGAAGGGGCATATGTACAAGTCTATTCTTAGTGTGATAATAAGTGCTCCAAATTATGCTCCCAATAGTGTAAACAGATCAAATTACTAACTTGTAGTTGTCAACAGGTATTAGGTCTCAGGTAAAGACACGCAAAAATTGTGAAGTCAGACACGCTAAACTAATGTTTTCCCTTGTTACATATTCCGTCTGACATTTAACCTGTTTTCTGAGATTTATTCGGTCGAAACCTAGTTGTTTTGTACAAAACATCAATAAAGATCCTTTATCTGACCTGTGTGTTATTTTATAATGTTCTTATATTGCTATCTAGTGGAAACAAAGCGTATAACATTGTACGAACTGTCCAATTTTGTTGAGGTATTTTGATTTCTAAAATAAAATTTATGAAACTATAAATTGAACCTATACTGAAGTTCCCTTTATTAAATCTTAAATTCAAATTACATTTAAAAAAAAGCAATTATAATGTTATTTGTTTTAATTTTTGACATTCTTTATAATTATTTTTTTTTTGTCTCAGTAGGACCTATCTATAATAGAAATACATTTGGAAATTGATGTTTTAAAATTGGAATTTTGTATGTGTGATATAATGTTTGAAAAATATAGACCTATAAATAGGTGAAAAAGTGCAATGTTCTCATTTCATTCATTTCTACACAAAACAAACACCTTAATTTATTGCGTTTGTTGAAATAAGTAACATTTTTGTCATGCACCACAATATCTCAAGTTAGTTATACCATGAAAAATGTGTCAACTTCAAAAAGAAAGATATTGTTCTCAAATTGTTGCCCACAAAAGTACTTTTTGTCTGCTACAAAGAGGTCACCAGTTAACATAAATCACACACAGACAAATCTGACAGTAGGCTGACATTTTGCAATGATGGGTATCATATCCACACAATTCTGTTGATCTTCCTTGAACCTGTATTCTGTTATTTTTTTTCGTATTAACCCTTACTGTGCTGAACCAGTTATGGGAGGTATAAGTAACCACATTATATAGAATAGTACTTTGAATATAATAATTATAAACATCCTTAACAAGGTCACAATTTTTAAAAAGTTTAAAATCTTCTATACTTCAAAATTTTTATTTTGCCAAATAGGCTGAAAAAAACATTATTTCTCATTTTATTGTCACATAATGTTTAGTTTAAAAATAACTTGCATTGCTATTATCTTGATGAAAATTCCACATAATATACTTTCCGTTTTTGAGTAGATAACATAATAAACATAGATTTTACAGACATTGCTTTTGGATCTCAAAAATCTTAACATATTATGAAAATATGGAAACAGGCATCAAAATACAATTTTTACAGATGATTGACATCAAAAAATACCATTTTGAGGAAGAATAAAAGATAATTTATATTTTTCCTAATTTTTAGTAACTTAGCTTAGGTATTGCGTTTTGGACATTGATTTTTAGCCATTTTTCGATGTTTGAAGGTGGATATCTCAGAGAAAAATTAAGTTGAAAGTATGGAAAACTATATATGCCCAATCAATTTATAAATAATCATCTTGGTAAAAAAATATGGGCCAAAGACACAAAAAAAATTAAAATTCACTAATTTCATGAAAATTGATATGAATTTGCATATATGATAAGTTACTTAGATTTGTTGTTTATATTACATATAATGTGACCGTTCATCTCAAAACTTTGTTGGTCTCTTTTGTTCACCCTCTTGTACAATGGAGCTTTTTGTATGATGAAATGTGCGACATCCCCACTGCATCCCCCTTCCCTCCCTCACCGTGACACGGCCAATTTTATTCCTATCTTCTCAGAGTTTTTCACCCAAAACTGTTTTGGCCATGTGATACCAACTTGACTATTTTATGATGTTAAACATGAAGACTTCATCAAGTTTTGACATTTTGCTTTTGATATCTTTGTGCATTTGTGGTTCAGTTGCGGCTGTGATAATTACGCATCCTGTCCAACAAATATGTTTGCATTCTTGATAGTCAGGAGGGAAAGCAGACAAGAGTTCCTTGAGCAGATTGGGTTATCCTGGTGGGGTATACCGGGGTGTCAGAAACGTATCATTATGACCAGGTTTTATCAGATATTTGGCCACAACATGGCCTGTATTACTTCAATTCTGTTGGACGCACTGATGTCACAGATTAGAATCCTGTCTTGTGATTGGTCAATTGAGGCTGTTTCATGTTACTCCCTGGCGTGACACATTGCATTGGAGGTGAATGACAAAGTCTACAGAATTTATCTTTGCAGCTAAATTAATTTATGTATCAACTCGTTTCTTTGAAATATTGTGCATAAACGTGTCTTTCAACTTTGTTGTAAGAAAATATTAATGAATCAGAGCAGAAATTTAAAATATTTTGAAAATATTGGTTCACTCCATAGACATCGCACAGTAAGTTTCACTCTTGTAACAATAATTATGTAAGCCAAATTCAACTAATGCGTCTGACAGAATATGTTAAACAGGGCAAAATAGTTCCTCAAATAAACATGAATAAGTATGGTGCGAGTGAAGATCATTATACTCTTGAAAAAATTTGAGTTACACCATTATTGTTCATAATAAACCTAAAATCAGAAATTTGGAAGGTTTTTTTTACAAAATCATGTATAAACCATGGGAAAAGTAGTTGACTTCTGGGTTAGACTCCAAAGCAGTTTGGCTCCCCAATGTCCCCCTGCACCATTTAAAGGATGAACACGATGCCAAATTTACGCTCAGACCATGGGAGGCACCTTATCAAAGTTTCAAGACAAGTTCCAGATAATGAACTATTGATAGTTTGTGTAATATAATTAATTGATAATTTGTGTAAATAATTAAGATCAGCATTTCTTATACTTTGTGTCAAAAATGCTATTTTCAGAAACTTTTTGAATATCTTGAAAAACAATTCTCTAATGCCAGTTGGACCCCATTTCAAGATTGAAAGTTTTGAAAGTGAACACTTCTTTCTTCAAATTAGGTTATGTTCCTACTACTTAAAATTTATGTGGGTTGAACTGCAATTGCAGACCAGGACTTGATTGGCCTGGATCAAGAATAGTGTGAATGCAAATCGATGTTGACCAAGTTGTGATCATTGGTGTGAACCAAGACATTCAAAATAACAGGGTCTCTGCCCCAGTGGCGGATTTAGAGGGGGCTCAGCCCCCTCTTATTGCCCCCTCTTATTTTGGGTAACATGTCAAGCAACCGCTGCTTTTTAATGTTTTTATTCTTTGAATATTAATAATTGTGCAGCAAGAGCATAATTTGTAGATATACAGGGTGTCCCACAAAAAACCGCAACAAACTTTGAACTTTTATTTTGAGAGAACAGAGCCCAATGGTGAGCAAACGTTACAAGAAAATTATAGAGTAGACCATTGGCTTTTACTGGATTTTTGATTTGTTTAATTTGGATCTCTGAATCAAAAGTTATTGTACATTTTGTAAAGACCAGAAAAATTTTGGTGGTCTGATTTGTTAATCTGTAAAGTTTTACCTCTGGTGACGTCATTGGGCACACGTTGAATGGAAATTGCTAAAAACATCACAAGATTAGGAGAAGCATCCCTTGAACCCATTTCATGGCGTAAGGACTCAATTTAATGATGATCTGCTGATATTAAGCAGAGTTTTGCACCTGGTTTAGTCTACCTTGTTGCGTCCCCTTGATGGGCCAGATGAATCGTTAGGTCTTAAACTCCTTTGTCTTCAGTTTACTTCTATGGTTTCGGTTAAAGACTTATTATTGGTTAACATCTTTCATTAGAATCCCTTTTTTCGACTCTTTTGGTAGAAATTGTATCCGAAACTACCCGAATTTTGCACCAAAAGTAACAGAGTCAAGGAATATGAGAGTATCAGGAAGATCCGTACTCTAATTGAACATTTTGACCAATTTAAGTTAAAACTTAACTTAAAATATCACTTAATGTTAGGTACAGGTCAGGTAAGATTGGTTTGGATTGATTCTGCTCCAGTTGCTTGCAGAATTCTCTTCATTTCAAGTTTGCATTTCTTTAGCTGGAAGTCTAAACTTACAAATCGGACCAAAGTTTAAAGGGCTTTTTTAAATTCTCCATATCTTTGGACTGGAGTGGTAAAAATGAAACGGGACAAAAAACATGTTGTAGAGTAATTACTCTACTTTTGAAAAACATATATATTACTATGATTTAATCTTTTGGCAACCATTTTTTTTATTTTTTTTATTTGCTCTTTGTATTAAATTGGGACAAGCTGTAATCGAACAGTTCTGCACCCTTAAATACCTTATTTTGTCAGAGCAACATCTGACTTTGAGTGGGCGCTGAGGTGCTGTCAAAATTGTGCTCCCTCTTTTGAAAATTCCTGGATCCGCCCCAGCTCGGCCCATATTTGCCTCGATTCATAACATATTTCTATCTCGGCTGTCGTTGACTGCGCAATAGACAAGGCATAATCGTATCTATTTGATTTCGTATCAAAAGTATGGAATTTTATTTTGCTTTTTTGTTAATTGTTTTTTATTTTTTTGTGTAACCTTGTTAACCCGAGCCATTACACCCATAGATGTGAACTGCCAAACTAAGCGTTCCCATACCATTGTGGAGACAGGGTTCCCGACATACCCAAGCTTTAGCTGGGATACTCTCGATGGGTATAGATGTGCGTAGGCAAGATACAGACCAACTGGGTTAGGAAAGGTAAAAACAAGTTAATTTTTTAGTCTTGAATTTTATTTTGTTTCTTCGTTAATTGTTTTTTAGCTTTTTCGTGTAACCCTGTTAACCCGAGCCATTACACCCATAGATGTGAACCGCCAAATTTAGCATTCCCATAGCACTGCGGAGACAGGGTTCCCGACATACCCAAGCTTAAGCTGGGACCTATGGGTATATATGTGCGTAGGCAAGATATACACACCAACTGGGTTAGGAAAGTTAGAAACAAATTAAATTTTTGTCTGTATAATAATTGTAGTATTTGTACATTGTCTGTAGTAAAATTGGATCCCATTTAAGTGGGATCCTAAATCCCAAATTCACCAATTGATATAGGAATGCTTCTCTCCAAGTTCCAATTTAGATAAATATATGTCATTAAAGAAACAGTTTCATAGGTCTGCAGCATACTAACCCAGCTGATGGATGCAGAGAATCAAGGTCTGTGGCACAATAACCCAGCTGAAGAATGAAGGTTCCATGATCTAGTTGTCTACAGGGGGGAGGTACTCAACAATTTTTTGGCAGGTATGTGATATCCGCGATATTCAACTTACGGTCTTGCAGAACGGATTTTTGGTAAAAATAGGGTCTATGGAACTAATTTTTTCCTAAATTGAGGTCTCAGGTACTACATTTTTCTTTAAAAATATGGCTACTTTAGCTTGAACCGTTCAAAATTAGGTTGAAAACTTAGTAAAACACACTTTTGAGTCATTTTCTTTGAAAATGGGAGTCTTCGTAACTGAAGTAATCTTGAAATGAGCATCTTGGGGAGCGGAAGAGTAGGCTTGAAAAGGGGGTCTTGAGGGCGGCACATACCCATTATACCTTTCATCAATATAAGTGCCCCCTCCCCCTCCCCGGGTTTTCTACAATCAAGGAAAAAAGTGTTGGTATGTTTTGCTCAACATCTCAATAATTTTTGAAGGTTCTTCCACTTCCTTGCCCAATGTTGATCCAAATACAACTTGTCATCGGAGTCCAACATTGAAAGAGCGGTGGAGGGGAGGGGTAAGGAGTAAATGTTGAATTATCACAATCGACTTGAACTTCATTGCTGCTCCTGTAAATGGTTGAATGGAGCCAAAAGAACTCGTCCATTCCAACGATTTTTTTCAGATACAGTTATCATGATTATGAAAGAAGTTACATCAACCCAGTCGTATGGTAGTACAGGGTGTCCCAGAAAGAATTAACTCCTAGATTTGACGGGTTATAACTTTGCACAAATACAATGCAATCACAAAATTTAAATTGAAGTTTAATGTACATGTCATAGACTATTTTCTGTATGAAAATCAGGTGATATTGTTCAATGGTTTTGATGATATGCTCGATTGCGTTACAAGTGGTGTAAAAGGCTTCTGTCCAAGTTTCAATTTTGATGGGAGGGGGGGTCTAAGGTTTTGCCCCGCTTCATAAAAACGCAAAAGAAACCGGGCAAATGCATTAGGATAATCTCTTTTACATCCTTTGCGGTCATTTTGATGAAAAAACTAGAGGGGTACCACCTAAGGTGCGGTAAGGGAGGCTGTCAAAGTTGGGGTGTAGGGGAGGGGGTTGGGGAAATCCCTGAAATTTTTTTTAAGTCGCCATTTTGAAAAATTTATACATGCTATAAGACTCAAACTTACAAGACATGTTATAAATATCACTTTCCTTCTTAATTACTAAAAAAATCAACGAAAATCCGTTATTTAGAAGTTTCATAGCAAAATTTTGATTTTTAGTGACCGTTTTGCATAATGCAATTTTGCCTGATTTTCCAATCTGAAAGTAGTTTATGACGTCATAATTACGCAATGCCTTGGCCTATTTTCATGATCTTAGTATCGTTGGATAGGGGAGGATTATACATATCTATTAATAGCAAAACCAAGTTCATAGGGATTCCGTTCTAAACTATTCGTGGGGTTGCAACACCCCTCCCTTCGGAGGATGTGTTACAATAAATAGCTCAGGAGGACAAGCTTGGGTTAACACGTCTTATAAGTCAATTTACCTATTATAGATACTATGTTTATCCCTCCAAGTGTACTAAAAGTAC
>JXSR01S009106.1:2460-17750 GCA_000969725.1 Ophiothrix spiculata
GTCTTTTCTCAAATCAAAATCTTTTTGCAGTTTGCAGTCGCTTCCTTCTCGTAACGCCTGTTGAAATAGATTCACCTGCTCGCATTTCTGGGTGATTTCTTTAAATTTGTTCAAGTTAAAGTGTTGTGTTTAAGCTTGATTACTTAATGAAGGTAGAAAGTATGTCATGCAAGGTGATTGAATAGAGAGCGAGATCGTTGTAGTTTATGTCTTACAATCAACCAGCGGAGATCAATATTTGATTCAACAGAACCTGACGGAAAATGTCATCGGATAAATTGAGATTGTACATGTAGGTTAATTCGACAGGTAGAATTTACTGATTCGTCAATATGTTGATATGTGCAAAATATAATTTTGAACTGAAACAGTATTTATAATTAATGAATTTTCTGAAATATTTAAATCTTATTTTACTATCTTTATTTTCACTATATTGATTTTATGAAAATGTAACGTGAAATATGAATTAATTATTCATTTCATGAATAAGCTGACATGTATTATTTGAAAACTCGGTTGTAGCCTAATTTACTTGACAATTTTTTGTACAAAATCGGACGCAATAAAAGATAATAATTATGATTACTGCAACGATTGCGTTTATTAATCTCTCAGTTCAAATATATACCCATGATTTGCGAGAGAAATATGTCTAAAACTATATTATTTGAACCATATCTCATATATTGTTGAAACATGACAAGCCTGTTTAACAACCTTATGATTCTATGGTTCTTAAAGTATGTTCTTATATGAAATATGTATTGAAGTCGGAATAAAGTATTTTTTAAGCTCTAAGTCTTTGTTTTGTAAATGTGATTAAGATAAAATATGCAATTTATATATTTTACGAATATTCTTGTATTCTCGAACAACACGAATTGAATGAGTAAACAGTAAACTCAATATCTAAGGAGAAATCGACTTATAAGATGGTTTACGTTCAATTGTTGAGTGTTTTTACTCCGGAATATGAGTGTGTTTAAGGCATTTTGAAGTACCTTCGAGAGATGTTTTTGCTCAAAACAACATTAACGTGTATACCCACGAGAAAAGAAACTTTCTAGTTTTATTTAGAAATTGTAAATTTGATATTGGGATGATGTTTGAATTGTAATGCGTAGATAACATTTGGGTTTGCATTTTGAATATAAATTCTAAACTGGATGTTTTAATTTATATAGTTGTTAGTTTCACATCGCTGTTTGATCACCATTAAAAAGTGTACATTTATAGCAAATATACATTATTGATGGCACTATATAATTAAATAAATCAAGTTTTAAGAATCTATGAGCCTTAGTTTTGACATATGTCACATGTAAAAAGGTAAAGGAGGCCAAAAATAAGTTTTATATATGGCAACTTCACATTCTAAATATCTAATTTATGCAATATATGCAAATGATTAATTAAAAAAATGAACAACACCACCAGTAATAGTAATATAAAAATATGAGATAAAAATTAAGTGTTTTGATCTAAAATGCGCACTTTTTTCGAGAAAAAACGTGAAATTTAAACTATGGAAACAGTTTGACAGTTCAACACCTTTTTCCAGAACTAATTTGAACATTTTTCAGGACCTGTTAAAAATAATAATGAACCCATAATATTTGTCAGTGATACACAAGAAATGCAAATATAGTGAAAAATGCTCGTTAAAGTAATGGCTTCCAAATGTTTAAGTATTAAATACGTTATTAACATATTTGAAAATAATAAACAAAAATGAATCTTAAATCTTTTACAACCACACAATGTCTTTATTGTCAGTCCAAGTGGTTTAGCGTTAAAACCCGAGATATAGTCTTTTAAACACACTCTAAATCCGTACCTGCTTAGGCGTGTGGGGTTTTCTTCAATCCCGAAGGGTCACGAAATTGTTGTTGCAACTATGTTATCGACTATAACACAAACTGACGTTAGTCTCATCAAGCAAACATTTGTATATTATTCTTTTATTGGCAATGTAGATTGTTATGAGGGAAGATGGTACAGTATTGTAGTAAACGGACAATAAATTGGTTCGGATATTGGCTTCTTTTTGCAAATGGCGTCCCTGCCAGATATGATTATGCGATGAGATTTTTAGTACTTAGGATTTAATGAGAAAATGATTGCTATACCTTTCCTTACTGTCAATATTGGTTTGATTCAGAATCGAATGCTACCTGTAGGCAACTCGTTGTATTCTGGTTGAATAATTATAACCACTTTTAACAACACTTGAACGTTTTAATATACCATTGTTTTTCTGGATACTTTCATTTCATATATTTATAAATATTTCTAAGGCATATTATTACGCCATGAATTGTAAGACGATAGTGAATTTTATTTAGTATAGTATTTGATACAATTAAACTCAAAACAAAAGTGTATAGCATACGAGTATTTTTTTAACAATAACAAAGAATCTAAGTTTTTCATTGAAAACTAAAAAATGTAGATAAGAAGCACAAACAGCTGAATTTAAATCATTTCGTCAGCGCACGTGGCTTCGATCTTAAGTATCAAACGGGGTTTGATGTATTTGACAATTTGAGTCAGACTTTGTCCATCTGAGATTGTGAAGGAAATTGAAATGTGCATATAAATTACATAATCAAAGTCCAAGTAGGAAATAAATGTGAAGCATTTATACAGCAAAAGCCCTTTGATAAATATTTGTATTACTAAAAAATGCGCAGAAACTTTCTAATTTCAAATAGAGGATTCGTGATTCAATTTTTCACAGCTATAATAACAACAAACGTACTGAAGTTTTATGTAAGTGGAGCAAATGAATAAGCGGAGAACAAAACAGTCACACTCTAAAAATAATTACTCCGACGGAGTAAAAAACGTAATCACCCTTTAAAATAGAGTAAAAATCTAACTCAACATTGAGTAAATTTAATCAGATTAGATTAAACTTTACTCTATTTTGAATCTAATTTGGAGTAATTTATTTTTAGAGTGAAGATATTTATTCCCTCAACATGGCTTGGTGGCCGGGTTTTACCCTCACGAGGTCCATTCTAGATGGACTAAATAGATTAAGGTTTGAGTTCAAGTAATTAATGCTCCTAAATATATAGGATATGACAATAGGAACTTACATTTAAATAGTATGTTGTATTTAATACGCTTGCTATATAGAATAATGTAATTTCTCGTGAGATTTATTCATCTGATTAAATATTTTTCAGTACAGAACCTTTTGAACCGTGAATTACATGTCATATTTGCAAAATTGAATGCATTTAGAGTACTATATTACTATAGATTAAAATGTTACTAGTTCAGGTATTTTACGCGTATTAGTAATTCAAAAGAAGAATTTTCATCATTTTCACATTTTCAAATTGCGCGCAGAAACACATTGCTGTCGGTTAAGTTTGTAAATTGGATTTCGATTCTAACACCTTGGTAATTATCCGTTTTTATTGTCAAAGGTGTAAATATTGCAATCATGTTATTGGAAATACGCACAGTAATGCACTAGAGGTGTTAGGTAATAATTAAAAGAGCTGAATTCTTGCGCATATCTATATTAATTATGAACAATGTTTTTCATTGACCTTATATTATTCCCGTATATTAATCCCTACATCTACTGTAGAATGAATGCCCAAAGAAACCGACCTAAGTTTAGATTGATTTGATTAATATAACGGGTGTTTTAATTGACGCTTAGAAGTCATTACCCTACGACACTTACACCTGATTAAATCGGTTCACAGCAACCGCCAATGTTATGTCACAAAAGCTCGGTTAATTACATGTAATGTTACTCCATGGACTTTCAACCGTCAGCTTCTCAACCTGCGCTTAAATAAATTACTTCGAGATAATTTGCCACTTATTGCAAGTAAAGTAAAAGTAAATCGTCATTAATGGTATGAATAATATAATGTAAATATCAAGAAATTAGGTAAATGTGATAGTGATTTTAAAATGCTAACTGTTTTTATTCTCTTGTTTTTCATGCTGACGCTCCGTTCCTACTTCTTCTACTACATACTACGCATGCGTGTATAATAGGTAAGTACAGTTTGAAGTTTTAAAAACAAAGCCTTTTGGTTTAATATATGCTTAACATTTTTGTTGCAAAAATGTTAAGCATATATTAAGATACCCAATTTGTACATTTTCAATCATACTGTCTTAAAGAGGGATAAAAAGAATTGTCTGCCTGAGCCAAAGCCAGAGCCAAAGAGTTATTACCCAGGATACAACCCGTAGAGCATATATTAAGATACCCAACAGTTTCTTATTATTCAGATGTTGTAAATTTTGGCAAATACTTGGTAGTTTTATAGTATCATTTTTTGAAGCCATGCGGTACAGGATGTTTTACCTGATGGAATCACTGAAAATGTATTGAGTTTATATTTTCTAAGACAAATTGCGTTCCTTATTCCAGCGTTTACCAATAATTTACAACATCAATTATTAAACGTGTGTTTCAAAATATTTTTTAAACTCCTGCGTTTTCCTATTTTAAATTTGTAACATTAATTATTTCAACTTGTGTTTGTCTTTAATACAAGTTTTTCTTGCCATTTTAAAATTCAATTTTCTATTTTAATTATGAAGGCAGCAAAGGTCTTAAATTAGATATATTTCTTTACGAAAGTTTAGGTGTTTTATGAGATTTCTAGACATTTACTAAATTGCTTTCTATTTTGTTACAGGCGTTTTTCAATTAGCGTTATTAATTTTCTATAGCTATAGTATGTTTTTTTAATTTCTCTTGCGTGTTGCTTCTAAACATTTCGATAATTATTTACCAAGGTTTCCACATACTTATGAAGGTTGTATAATTGTTTTATCAAAAAGAATCAAACAGTACATTCATTTTTTAAGCAGGACAATTTTTGCAAACGCAATCAAAATGAGAGCATCACGTAAACCTGGTTTCACAGAAAATTGAGACAATATATATCCAAAATGTTACTGCTGCTATGCGATATTTTTATGGAGAAGGAAAAAAAATCTCATCAGACCCTATTTCCCCAGGGATGATGTTTTTAATTATAATTTCACCTTACCATTGTTAATGTTGATCACTGCCATTTCGCGCTTTACGAGTTTCTCCAATGCAATCGCTGTTATTATTACTGTCAAACGCCATTGACTGTTACTCATTCATAATTATTGAGAATAAGAGATGCGTACGCCAGGAAAAATATATTTACTAGTAAGGATTGAAAATATTCATGCTCATTAGCAGTAAGATAAGATAGTCGACTGGTCAAGGTCACTCGCGTAAGATTATTTGTAGAAACATACCTTTTTACCAAGAAAAACATCTTTGTATTGACGACATTTCATAGTAACTGTAAGAGAAAGTCTTGCAGGTAATTGCAACCTTTGCAATCATGACAATACTAAACATTGCTTATTTAACGGTATTATGGATTTGTTTAAACCATGTGAAGATAAGGACGCAAGACATGTGGTAGATATTGTACCATCGTAGGTGGTCATATAAGGCATAGCGACATGTAAGGTCAGCGCAGGTATTCAACATTTATAGGTAATCATGTAACGTGATATTGCGGTTTGCTTAGCATTTCATGTTGTTGCATATTGGAACATTTTGATCGGCCGCCATTACGCTTGATTTACATAACATAGTGTATACCGAGTATGCCTATCGGGTTTTAAAAGCTTTGTAGCTTGTAAATTATTTGAGTTTTTTATGCTTTCAGAGCTAAATGGAATTTCATAAAAAATCTCATTCTTATTTGTTTATCACTATTTTAAACCTGTAATTTGGTATTCCGCTATATCTATGCCATAAAATAGTCATCATAAGCTGAAGCGGTTGCCTTTCTTCCATCCATTATAATTACAATAGGTTTATAAAATGTCAGTACATTAAAACAGTTTTAAAAGTGATTTATCATATTCGTCAATAACAAGTAAGAAGTAAATTCCAAGATAATTTGCGAAATCATCATTAAAGTTAATTTGAACAGTAATCAGACATTAAAGGACAATTTCATCCCGTTTAAGTCATTTAATATACTATTTCAAGCATCACAAAAGACAATCAACAATATAATGTGTGTAATACGTAACCTATATTTCTTTTTAGCCCTTGATTATAGTCGGATATCACCTCTACATAAAGCGACCTGGTTTTCATAAGAAATATATAAAAAGTAATAATATAGGTCCATTGATTGCATAGTGAAAGGTGCCGATAAACACGCCTAAAGAATAAAGCTTTTACCGCAATGAATTGAAAAATAATTTTGATCTGAGCATATATGTTGTAGTTCCTTATTTAAACACATTAATAATTTTAGCTTTTCCGCAGAGCATAAAAGACTGGTAAGTTACACCAGTTATGAATAATTACAACTGTCTGGTACGTTTTATTTAACGTTTGTAACGTTATAATTTCAGGGAAAATATTGTGAACTATAAATCATCTGCATTAATGTATTTGTTTTTCTCTAAAAGCATTATTATTCAAAAGAAAGTTTGATTTTATATATGTCTCCAAACATTTTTTAAAGTAATATGGAAGTCACGTTCAATGTGCATATAATGTTTCCTTTAATATTTGTATCAGTCTTTTAACTTCCATATGTGAATTAGGGTCGTATTATCTCTGAATTTTGTTGGTTTTCGAATGGCATTTGACACATTTATCATTTAGATAATTGATTTCTGTTTTAGCTTTTGTAGTTATGTAACTTTTATGGTAATCCTATTTACGATTCGTCAATGAAAAGTATGCGATGAGAAAGGAAATAAGAACATACCATTTTATATATACAGATATTGCTTGTTTGAATATACACATTTCTGAAACCTCGTTCTTCAGGCTCTAAATCCAAAGTAACTAAAGTTGTGATTATTGCTGATTAACGGATCAGTATGGTAGATTTACTTCTAAGGTTGGGATTGAATTGAAGTCTTTTTATGTTTGGAAACCCGAAGGTGATGCGTCTCCTGTTTTGTGTAAGACGATTGTTTTTTTCTTATACATAAGATACATATGCAGAAATAGCTATACTCTATAAATCTTGAAGTATGCAACAAGCAGCCTATTAACGCAATTAAACCAATATGACCATACGCGGAAATAAATTAGTCCGTACTTTTCGAATCATAACAACGTACCGAATCCAGTTGAATATTAAAATGAACTTATATTCATGATATGTCCATGTAGTAGCAACAAAACTTACCAAAAATAGTACCCAAATCATGAAAAATTCATTTTCTAAATGTATTAATATGCAGTGATTTGGTCTTAATCAATTCTTATCAATCATTGCTAGTTTCTTACACAATACAAAACCACAAGTTCACAATGTTATAGAATACAAGGGATATGCTATGGACCTCGTAACAGAGTCTGATTGCTTGTTACATACTTCAAGGTTTATAGAGTATAGATTCCAGATTTGTCAGCTGTGCTTATAGTATATGAAATAAATAGCGTACAGCCTCAATATGTACTTGATGAATTCATTGGAAACTTCAAAAATAAGATTGTTTGAAATTGAAATAAGAGTGAGTATTGAATTACTTTCGTAATGGTGATTGTATCCAGGAAATCAACGATGCAAATGAAATTGCGCTTACTTTTTAGTCTTCGAATTTAACTTGAATAAAGCTCTTAGTAGCACTCAACAGAGGAATAATTGCAGTAATGGAGGACGAGTTTCCTTATTATATCCAGCTTTTCAGACTCGCCGTAAGTGTCATTAACTAAACAGGCCTACCTGAGTGGTATCAATTTGAGCGGAAAAACACTTGAAATGTTCTTCTCTATCTAAAGTATCTAGTCTAAAATTAGCACCTTTTTATTTTTGAATTGATGCTTTCTTAATATTGACGGCACATGATTTTAATTCGTTATTTCTGCAAATATTTCGTTACACACACTTAAAATTTTAGATATATGAAATGATTTTTAAACACGTATACGTACTTGAATCCCGGGGGGGGGGGGCACTCGAAAAAAAGGTAGGTATGTGAGATCCGCGATATCCAACATAGGGTCTTGTGGAACGGATTTTTGGTCAAAAATAGGGTCTATGGAACCGATTTTGCTCAAAATTAGCTTGAAAACATAGTAAAAACACATTTTTGAGTAATTTTCTTTGAAAATGGGTTCTTTGGAACTGAAGTAATCTTGAAAAGGGCATCTTGGGGAGCGGAAGAGGAGGCTTGAAAAGGGGGTCTTATACCCGTACCTTCCGTCAATGTAAGTAGCCCCCCCCCCGGGATTTGAATGTGCATCTTCAAGATCTTGAGCATCTTGAATGAGTAGATATCATGAATGTACATTGCACGAATATGCAACTTACGATGCATCCTTATCGTTTTAAGTATACTCTATGCAAGTTCTGTTTTTTGTAATGGTGAAAGCGGTTTTTTTTTTATTATTAATCAGAAAAAAGTGTTTCATGTTCTAACTGATTTATGTCAGGAAAGATACTATACTCGCAAAATACAATTAGTACTCACCTGAGATTAAAAGTTACAAATTGCATGAATTGTTAATCAGTGGAGCTTGATACCAACGCCGTATTATAGATCTTACTATACGAGGGGTATCAAAAAGTTGTAAAGATCAACAAGAAGGGAAGGAGCTATATCGATTACATTTTGTCAGGATGGTCACTCGTCCTTGTGTACATTATGGTGCAAAAATGAAATCAATGACATTTATACTTTCCATACAGATTGTCGATAGATGTCAACAACCTACATCCGCTAACTAGATAAACTGCATGGAGAAGTTAAAAAATTGTGACAAGATTAAATTCCTGTATTTGAAGCGTTGCAGCCCAGTAATTCTACGAAGACACATCCAAAGTTAAGATATTTGATACTATAGTATAGGATAGTCTCTCCTCTTTCCATTTGTAATGGAAATTCGTCAACATTTGACCTTATAACTATGAAATAAAGCATGGCTGACCTGAAAGTGTTGATTTTAGCGAAATACAATGTGTGTGTTTTTGGCTTAAAAAGGACCTCTACAAAGTCGGTCTGTGGACAGTAAATCTTTAAAAGTACGAGAAATGTGTTACTTTGCACAGTGGCTATGTAATGATGACTTAAGAGTCACATAATAAAATTAGTTTCCTGGCGGTATTTCTTCTTGGTGATCTTTAAAACTTTTAGATACCCCCTCGTATCTGTCTCATTTATTGATAACCGGGATACTGATATGTTACATCTTGGGCATCGCGTAAGCAGGATAGAGCATACGTGAAATCAATATAATTTAGATGCTAATAGTTTGTAATCTAATCACAACCCATGTCAAATGCAGCGCAATTTGCAAGTCAGAATTGTAAGTGGTGGATTCTTTGTCCGCAAATCAAATTATTGAAGATATGTTAGGTGTGCAAGGACAGGATCTTTATACAACAGCTTGTTTAGCTCGTGTTTGCATGCCGAGCACGATTTTACAGCAAGACTTGTGGACTAATCACCTGCAAATATGTTAAACGAAATGTTTAAGAAAATGTTCGGGATGTGGAGAAAAGATGTGTGTGGATGTGTTCTGGAGATGGAGTGTGTATTTGTATTGCATATGTACACCATTGAAGTACACTTAAGCAAAAAGTCAATAACCATTCAATGTGTTTAAACTACTACAGAAAATAAAATGTGACCCGTCATATCGAAAGGTAGCTTAAAGTCGGCATAGTAAATTACTAGATACGGGGCATTGAAGCTGAGCATCAAAAATCACGTCCCAAGTCGAAACTCCGGTTTCATCAGAAACGTAACCTTTGAAGTGTATTCTATCATATTAATCAGGTTCCAACAACCAGAACATAAGACAAATGTTTTAAAATCTGATATAAAATCCTTTCTCCATTCAAGTTTTACCAGTACAGAAACATTAAACTCTATTTTCTCAGAACTATAGTTTTCTGAATCAGCTCTATGCCTTTTACCAATTTGGATGTAACTTTGCAATCGAACATCCAATGACCAAAAGCAAGGTGCCATTGTAAAGTTTAAAATATAATCTTTCAGATGAAATCAAAACATAATTATTCATTTTGGGACCCTTAAGGTACCTTTTGATATGACGGGTCACAAAATATGCTTTCTATTTGACATACATCTAATTTTGAGCTCGAATTCAAGTCCGTATGAACAACAGGATTGGTTTTTCAATCCGTCTAAATCTCACTATAAATGTTGCTGTTTATATTATGTATTTGCACAATTCCATCGTTTCCTTGAATTAGGCTGAAAGGTCTTCATCTGTTTGTTACATGTTTGGTTTGATCTATCTATTTTCTTTTTGTAGACATATAAGTCACCAATACGTGTATGCAGATTTTAATTCGTCCAGGTATTCAAACATTAGAAGGTTGTATAAATCAATTCATCTCGACTTACTTATTTTGAGCGGCAACGTTTCGTGTCTCATCCGAGAGACATTCTCAAGCCATCTGGTGATTTGGCGGTTTTTTTCGCATTGACCTGTGACGAAATGTTGACGTCACAGGTTGAGGAACTTAGTCTCTTTGGAATCTTGTCATCTTCACACATTGAAACACAATTTTGACAACGAGGATGTGATAATATTGGACAGAGAGCACAGATGGTTTGAGCGAGGAGTCAAGGAGGCCATATACGTTAATTCCGAGAGACCATCCCTTAACAAAGGAGGAGGACTTTGCCACAACTTAGCGGGGGCCTACTCATCTGTCAACGACAAGATTCCAAAGAGACTAAGTACCTCAACCTGTGACGTCAACATCTCGTCACAGGTCAATGCACAAAAGCCGCCAGATCACCAGATGGCTTGAAAATGTGTCTCGGATAAGACACGAAACGTTGCCGCTCAAAACAAGTAAGTCCAGATGAATTGATATATAAAACCTTCTAAATTCCTCAATATCGTAATTTATTCCACCAGGCAATACATGTGGTGCATATGGTACTACGGTTGACTTGACAGATCACGCTAACTCATTTTTGTGGATAGATATGGGCGAGAAGCTTTACCTAAATCGAATCACTACGCTTCGGAATATCCTATCGCTTTGATTATAGAAACACTGATCATCCAAATCAAATTTATGCCATGTTTTCCTTCATTTGCAAATTTGCTCGTGAGTTCAAATTGTTCGTTCAATTTGATTTCTCCTCGCGCTTGGTTTGAATCAATCTCGAAATTATTGAAAGTTTTGACAACTTGGCACTATTTTGAAACACCCTTGTACGTTTAATTTGAAAATGATTTAGCAGTAATGTGCCAAAGATTTTAACCTTGCGTCTTAGAAAGACGCGATCGTTTGAAATGTTAAAAGACTTTCGTTTGCTGTATTAAATTTAAGTCGCAAAAGTATTTTACTATATTGACCAGGTTCATTAAGAAGTTTGTGAAATTCATTTAAATATATATTTTTATTACACTGGCAGTAATATCGTATATAAGATTGAGAGTAATAGGCTCATGCTAAATGTTGTTAAGACAGAACTGTTAACAGTTGCTACACCATCTCGTGTTTCTCAAGTTCAATGTAACACCAACAACATTTTGGACTGACTCTGAGATTGTCATCAGTAACTCTGTAAAATATCTTTGAATGAGACTAGATAGTAGTTTATCAATGTCTGACCGTGTAAGTGACATCTGTCGGTCATCATTCTTGTCACTTAGAATTTAATCCAGTCCACTGAAAATATTGCAATCAAAATTAGCTGTAAATCGAATTCAAAGATACTGATTACTACAGTGTATAATAGCAACATGCAATCAATTAATCGTTTAAAACTTTAGGCATAGGTAAATATTCATGCATGAAGGCGTTTTATTAAAAAAAAAAAAAAAGAAATTTGACTTCCTATAGGCCGAATTATTTTTATTTCTCTTACATAGTAAGCCAAGTATTTTTTTAAGAAAACCTTACAGCCCCCCCCCCCCCACCTGAAAGTCTAGTGGAGCGCCCTTAGATGCAATTTATTCAAAATGTAGATTCGCGACTTTACTGAGAGAGCAGGCCATATGTTATAAAATAAAGTAGTTTCATTTCTGTACACCCAAAAGATTAAGCATTGATATGTAATTTATGGTCAGAGAAACGCGTTGTAAGACACCGAATTGTATTGTAATTTAACCTCGATTTACATACCGGTAATTCGTTGCGGGAATAATAGGTATGATCATTTTCATGCATTCAGATATCCCCATTTCCAGTCGTTAGTACTTCAAGATAGTAGTTCCATTTCAAACATCTATTACTGCCATGCTGCTTAACTACAATAATCATACGATCCACATTATATTTATCTTTAAAATCTACAAGTAGATCAGTTGGTAAATGTCAAAAACGTGACTGGAATGTGGTTTTACTTCACTTTCAGTAAAGTTAAAATCGCAAGAGATTTTGAGAAATTATATGAATATATGTTTATTTTGCCCTTTTTGCACTTAAGAATGATTTGTTTCTGTTGGTTCAGGAGAAAGCACGATCTTGATTTAATATTGATTTCGAATAAAATTTAACATTTTATAAATACAAGATGGCTTCACAAATGCATTTGAAGATGAACTGAAAAAACAGATCGATGTCTACCTTTAGATTGAATAGAATTAGTTTAATTATCATTTCATAATTGTGACCGTCCATCCCAAAACAACCGTAAATACAGCCTTGTTGTCATTTTCACTTTCTTAAATATTTGCGAAGACCATGTTGCAAGGATTAAAGTCTTGGTTGCGAAATTCGCAGCAGAGTTGATAATTTGCTTTGTAGATAAACCTAAAGCTAAAATCAATGAAAAAAAAATACGCAAGCAAATCAATTCAAAATGATAACACTGCACAGGTTGAAAGCGTAAAAACGTTAGAGGATAACTAATAATAAATACTTCTTATGAACCAGTCTACAAAACTAAATATTTGCAGCCTTGACACGATGTCCAATGTTTATTCAATGGTATCCCAACTGACCATAGATGACAACTGACCATCTTAATTACCATCCCTTTTCCCCAATAATTACATCGCTTTCTGTATTTAATGATATGGATATACTATCAGTATAGTCAAACTTATTTGTGAAACATATTATTTTTTTAATGTGCTTTAAAATTACTTCGTGCTTTTTTTGATAAATCTAAAGACATGTCACATCTGTTTCATTTTAGAATGCGTCTTCCATCCAAAGTGTTAAAGAACATCACATTGTAAGATAGGATTTCAATTGCGACGTATTCAAAATTCATATTGAAGTAATTAAAACAGGTGGATTAAATACAAAAATCGACTTTTCAATTTAAACGCATTGTCTGTAATGATCTTCCTAAGAAAAAACCTTATTTTGCCATATGAAACAAAATCAGCCATGGTTTCAATCTCACATATGATTTTGAATTTGAATTGATCAGCTATTCATGCAAGTGAAGTATTTGTCTGTTGGTCCTAATGAAGTCTTGTATTTTTAAACCTGACCATAAGTTATTATAAATTGTTCTAATGATATACGCATTTATGGGGTTAATTTTTGTTATGGCATCACTTACTTGAAGCACACGGCAGCACGCATGACTAGTCACATCGCATAAACTCATTTTGATGGATGGATGAGACACTTTCCTTCAATGGAATAAAACAGCTTCAGGGTAATTCCTTTAGTTTGATTAAGTCAGATGCATTTTCCCCCAAACAAATGTCTGTCTTTTTTCAAATCAAAATCTTTATGCAGTTTGCAGTCGCTTCCTTCTCGTAGCGCCTGTTGAAATAGATGCACCTGCTCGCACTTTTGAATGATTTCTTTAAATTTGTGCAAGTTGAAGTGTCGTATTCGAGCTTCATTACTTAATGAAGGTTGAAAGTATGTCATGCATGATGGTTGCATTTCTTTCGACAATTTCCACAATCAACTAGTGGAGATCAATATTTGTTGCAATAAAAGCTGACAGGAAAGATTATGTTCATGTAGGTTAATTCGAAAGTTAGGATTAACTGACTTAACAATATGTTGATTTCTCATAAAATACAACTTCAAATTGAAATGGTATCAATGATTTATTTCCGACGTATTTAAAAATAAAACTGTCAAAATTGTCATTTTGTTTTCTTCAAATGTAAAGAAGAGGGGTTCTTATATATAAACTCCATGCATGCAACAAGCATTTAACATGTCGTATAAGTTAATCATTTACCTCTAGACATAACGTAGCATATAAATAAATGATTCACATAGCGAGTAGCGAATTTTTAGATTACTGTGGCGAGAGTTAAAATATTACAAAATACTGGTCCAATCCTATTATAAGGTTTAATTGTTTTATCATTTGAAATCTCGACGTTCATAATACATACTTACTAAGTATAAAATTGCATACCAAAAGACAACATTGCATTATAATAGCAGCACCTGCGTTTGATAATCTGCTCACGTTCGTATATATGTCAATGAATTGCAAGATAGACGTATCAAAAACTAGATTAATTAGAATTATAAGTATACAAGTAGATTTATGTTCATATAGCTCAAAAGTAATGTGAACGTGATATGCCTGTTCAAATTCTTTTGTAGAGCTCGAATGTTGAACAGAAGGTTTTTCTAATAAAGTTACAACGACGTTTATTTTAACACTTGGTTTTTGTGTTGACTGTGTGATTTAACTAATAAGTAAGTGACGTATAGTAGGAATATTTTTGAGTAACATGCATTAAACGAGAAAAAAATAATAAATTCAGTATGGGCAATGTAACTTATAAGTGGGTTTACGTTCATTTGAAGAGTGTTTTTACTCCTGAATATTGAGTGTATGCAAGGCATTTTGGAGTACCTTTGAGAGATAGTTTGGCTCAAAACAACATTAAAATGTATACCCATGAGTAGAAAAACCTTCTAGTGTTATGTAGAAATTGTTGTTTTCTCATTTTGAGATGATATTTGAATTTTAATTTATAGACGACATTCTTGTTTCCTTTTGAAAATAGCAGACTGATTAATTTAAAGATCAAGTCATTCTTTGGATAAATAAGATGTTTTTATTATGTATATATCCATATATATCGTTTGTACGAGGATATATATATTGAATGCAATATATTACCCTAAACGTAGTATTTTCCAATTGCTTCAACTTTTTATCAAGCTATTTAAGATCTGGGTACCAAAATTTTGCCCATGTTTTCCCTGATAATCCATGTGAACATTTTACAGCTGAGTTGTGTTCCGTTTTGGAAATATATAAAAATGTTTGAATTATTATTACCATAATTAATATTACACAGTAACGTAAAGGCGGCTCTGAAATACAAAATTGTCGATACA
>JXSR01S009106.1:29521-51676 GCA_000969725.1 Ophiothrix spiculata
TATAAATCATCTGCATTCATGTATTTGTTTTTCTTTAAAACATTATTATTCAAAACAAAGTTTCACTTTTTTATGTCCCAAAACATTTTTCCCCTTCAAGTTATGTGGAAGTCACAGTCAATGTGCATATAATGTTTCATTTGTATCAGTCCATATGTGAATTAGGGTCGTATTATCTCTGAATTTTGTTGGATTTTGAGTGGCATATTTACTGTAATCATACATCTATTAAAGTTCCCTGTGGCATTAAAAAGTAACATATCAGACAAATTTATCATAGATAATTGATTTATGTTTCAGCTTTTGTCACTATGTAACTTTTATGGTAATCCTATTTGCGATTCGTCAATGAAAAATATGCGATGAGAAAGGAAATAAGGAAACATTACCATTTTAAATATACAGATATTGCCTTTTTGAATAAACACATTTCTGAAACCCCGTTCTTCAGGCTCTAAATCCAAAGTAACTAAAGTTGTGATTATTGCTGAGTGCCAGTTGCGAGGACGGATTTAACGGATCAGTATGGTAGATTTACTTCTAAGGTAGGGATTGAATTGAAGTCTTTTTATGTTTGGAAACCGGAATGTGATGCTTCTTCTGTATTACGATTGTTTTTTCTTACACATAAGATACATATACAGAAATAGCTAGATTCCAGATTTGTCAGCTGTGCTTATAGTATATAAAAAAAAAATAGCGTACAGCCTCAATATGTACTTGATGAATTCATTTGAAACTTCAAAAATAAGATTGTTTGAAATTGTAAATAAGAGTGAGTATTGAATTACTTTGATAATGGTGATTGTATCCAGAAAATTGACGATGCAAAGAAATTGCGCTTACTTTTTAGTCTTCAAATTTAACTTGAATAAAGCTCTTAGTAGCACTCAACAGAGGAATAATTGCAGTAATGGAGGACGAGTTTCCTTATTATAACCAGCTTTTCAGACTCGCCGTAAGTGTCATTAACTAAACAGGCCTACCTGAGTGGTATCAATTCGAGCAGAAAACACTTGAAATGTTCTTCTCTATCTAAAGTATATAGTCTAAAATTAGCACCTTTTTATTTTTGAATTGATGGTTTCTTAATATTGACGGCACATGATTTTAATTCATTATTTCTGCAATATATATCGTTAAACACACTTAAGATTTACGTCATATGAAATGATTTTTAAAAATGTATACGTACTTGAATGTGCATCTTGAGTATGTTGAATGAGTAGATATCATGAATGTACATTAAATGAATATGCAATGTACGATGCATCCTTATCGTTTTAAGTATTATCTATAATTCTATGCAAGTTCTGTTTGTTGTAATAGTGAAAGCGTTTTTTATTATTAATCAGAAAAAAGTGTTTCATGTTCTGACTGATTTATGTCAGGAAAGTTACTCTACTCGCTAAAGACAACGTCTTTTGAATTAGTATTCCCCTCAGATTAAAAGTTGCAGATTGGTGAATTGTTAATCAGTGGAGCTTGATACCAACGCCAGATCTTACTATACGAGGGGTATCAAAAAGTTTTAAAGATCGCCAAGAAGGGAAGGACCTATATCGATGAACTTTTGTCAGGATGGTCACTCGTCCTTGTGGTGCATTATGGTGCAAAAATGAAATCAGTGGCATTTATACTTTCCATACAGGTGTCAATAGATGTCAACAACCTGCCTCCGCTAACCAGATAAACTGCATGGAGAAATTAAAAAAAAATTATGACCAGATAAAATCCCTGCATTTGAAGCGTTACAGCCCAGTAATTTTACGAAGACACATCCAAAGTTAAGATATTTGATACCATAGTATATGATAGGCTCTCCTCTTTCCATTTGTAATGTAAATTCGTCAACATATTACCTCATAACGACGAAATAATCATGGCTGACCTGAAAGTGTTGTGGACTGTCAATTTTACTTTGCACATTGGCTATGTAGAGGATGACTTAAGGGTCACATTATAAAAATTATTTTCCTGGCTGTATTTCTTCTTTTGATACCCTCTCGTATCTGTCTCATTTATTGATAACCGGGATACTGATATATTACATCTTGGGCATCGCGTAAGCAGGATAGAGCATACGTGAACTCGATATAATTTAGATGCTAATAGTTTGTAATATAATCACAACCCATGTCAAATGCAGCGCAATTTTGCAAGTCAGAATTGTGAGTGGTGTTTGTTTTTGTCCGCAAATCAAATTATCGAAGATATGTTAGGTGTGCAAGGACATGATCTTTATACAACAGCTTGTTTAGCTCGTGTTTGCATGCCGAGCACGATTTTGCAGCAAGATTTGTGGACTAATCAGCTGCAAATATGTTAAACGAAATGTTTAAGAAAATGTTCGGGGTGTGGAGAAAAGATGCGTGTGGGTGTGTTCTGGAGATGGAGTGTGTATTTGTATTGTATAATGTGCACCATTGAAGTACACTTAAGCAAAAAGTCAATAACTATTCAATGAGTTTAAACTACCTCAGAGAATAAAATATGCTTTCCATTTGACACGCATCTAATTTTAAGCTCGAATTCAACTCCGTATGAACAGCAGGATTGATTTTTCAATCCGTTTAAATCTCAGTATAAATGTTGTTGTTTATATTCTGTATAGATATTTGCACAAATTCATCATTTCCTTGAATTAGGCTGAAAGGTCTTCATCTGTTTGTTACATGTTTAGTTTCATCTATCTATTTTGTTTTTGTAGACCTATAAGTTCACCAATATCGCACAGGTGGGGTTAATTTATTCCGTCGGGGAATACATGTGGTGCATATGGTACTACGGTTGACTTGACAGATCACGCTAACTCATTTTGGTGGATAGATATGGGCGAGAAGCTTTACCTAAATCGAATCACTACGCTTCGGAATATCCTATCGCTTTGATTATAGAAACACTGATCAACCAAATCAAATTTATGCCATGTTTTCCTTCATTTGCAAATTTGCTTGGTGAGTTCAAATTGTTCGTTCAATTTGATTTCTCCTTGCGCTTGGTTTGAATCAATCTCGAATTATTGACGAAGTTTTGACAACTTAGCACCCTGGTACGTTTAATTTGAAAATGATTTAGCAGTAATGTGTAAGAGATTTTTACCTTGCGTCTTCGAAAGACGCGGTCGCTTGAAATGTTAAAAGACTTCCGTTTGCTGTATTGAATTTAAGTCGTATTTTAAATTAACCAGGTTCATTAAAGAAGTTTTTGAAATTCATTTAAATCATATATTTTTATTACACTGACAGTAATATCGTATAAGATGGAGTGTAAATGTTGTCAAGACAGAACTGTTAACAGTTGCTACACCATCTCGTGTTTCTTAAGTTCAAAGTAACACCAACAACATTTTGGACTCTAAGATTGTCATCAGGAACGCTGTAAAATATCTTTGAATGAGACTAGATAGTAGTTTATCAATGTCTGATCGTGTAAGTGACATTTGTTGTTCATCATTCTTTGTCACTTAGATTTTAATTTACCCCCCCCCCTCATCCTGGAAGTATAGTGGTGCGCCCCTTAGATGCAATTTATTAAAAATGTAGATTCGCGACTTTCCTAAGAGTAGACAACATATTATAAAATAAAATAGTTTCATTTCTGTACACCCAAAAGATCAAGCATTCATATGTCATTTATGGTCAGAGAAACGTGTTAAAAGACATCAAAATTGTATTGTAATTTCTCCTCGATTTACATCCCGGTAATTTGTTGCGGGAATAATAGTTATATGATCATTTTAATGCATTCAGATATCTCCATTTCCAGTCGTTAGTACTTCAAGATAGTAGTTCCATTTCAAAACATCTATTACTGCCATGCTTAACTACAATAATCATACGATCCACATTATATTTATCTTAAAAATCTACAAGTAGATCACTCGGTAAATGTCAAAAACGTGACGGGAATTTGTTTTACTTCACTTTCAGTAGAGTTAAAATCACAGAGATTTGAGAAAGTGTATGAATATATGTTTATTTTGCCCTTTTGCACTTAAGAATGATTTTTTTCTCTGTTGGTTCTGGAGAAAGCACGATTTTGATTTAATATTCATTTCGAATAGAATTTAACATTTTATAAATACATGATGGCTTCAAAAATGCATTTGAAGATGAACTGACAGATCGATGTCTATCTTTAGATTTCATATAATTAGTTTTATTACCTTGTCATAATTGTTACCGTCCATCCCAAAACAGCCGTGAATGCAGCCTGTTATCATTTTCACTTTCTGAAATATTTGCAAAGACCATGTTACAAGGATTAAAGTCTTGGTTGCGAAATTCGTAGTGTTGATAATTTGCTTTGTAGATAAACCTAAAGCTAAAATCAATGAAAAAAAAAATACGCAAGCAAATCAATTCAAAATGATAACTCTGCACAGGTTGATAAGTAAAAACGTTAGAGGATAACTAATAATAAATACTTATGAACCAGTCTACAAAACTAAATATTTGCAGCCTTGACACGATGTCCAATGTTTATTCAATGGTATCACAACTGACCATAGATGACAACTGACCATCTTAATTACCATACCCTTTCCCCAATAATTACATCGCTTTCTGTATTCAATGATATGGATATACTATCAGTATAGTCAAACTTATTTGTGAAACATATTATCTGCTGGTGTTTTTTTAATGTGCTTTAAAATTGCTTCGTGCCTTTTTTGATTAATCTAAAGACATGTCACATCTGTTTCATTTTAGAATGCGTCTTCCATCCAAAGTGTTAAAGAACATCACATTGTAAGATAGGATTTCAATTGCGACGTATTCAAAATTCATATTGAAGTAATTAAAACAGGTGGATTAAATATAAAAATCGACTTTTCAATTTAAACACATTGTCTGTAATGATCTTCCTAAGAAAAAAACTTATTTTACCATATGAAACAAAATCGGCCATGGTTTCAATCTCACATATGCTTTCGAATTTGAATTGATCAGCTATTCATGCAAGTGAAGTATTTGTCTGATGGTCCTAATAAAGTCTTGTATTCTTAAACCTGGCCATAAGTTAATATACATTTTTCTAATGATATACGCACTTATGGGGTTATTTTTTTGTTATGGCATCACTTACTTGAAGCACACGGCAGCATGCATGACTAGTCACATCGCATAAACTCATTTTGATGGATGGGTGAGATACTTTCCTTAAATCGAATAGAATAGCTTCAGGGTATTCCTTTAGTTTGATTAAGTCAGATGCATTCCCCCCCAAACAAATGCCTGTCTTTTCTGAAATCAAAATCTTTTTGCAGTTTGCAGTCGCTTCCTTCTCATAACGCCTGTTGAAATAGATTCACCTGCTCGCACTTTTGGGTGATTTCTTTAAATTAGTGCAAATTGAATTGCTGTATTCGAGCTTCATTACTTAATGAAGGTTGAAAGTATGTCATGCATGATGGTTGCATTTCTTTCGACAATTTCCACAATCAACTAGTGGAGATCAATATTTGATTCAATAAAACCTGACAGTAAAGATTGTGCACATGTAGGTTAATTCGAAAGGTAGGATTTACTGACTTAACAATAATGTTGATTTCTTACAAAATACAACTTCAAATTCAAATGGTATCAGTGATTTATTTCTGACGTATTTAAAAGTAAAACTGTCAACATTATCATTTTGTTTTGTGTCATCTCGAAGAGGAGTTTTGATATATTAACTCCATGCATGCAACATGCATTTAACATGTCGTTGAATAAGTTAATCATTTACCTCTAGATATAACGTAGCATATAAATAAATGATTCACATAGTGAGTAGCGTATTGGCATCTCCCTTTTTAAATTACTGTGGCTAGAATTAAAATATTACAAAAATAATTGTCCTTCAATCCTATTGTAAGGTTTAATTGCTTTTGTCATTTGAAATCTGCACGTTCATGATACATACTTACTTAGTATAGAATTGCAGACCAAAAGACAACATCGCATTATAATGGCAGCACCTACCTCATAATCTGCTCACGTTCATATATATGTCAATGATTTGCAAGATAGACGTATCAAAAACTAGATTAATTAGAATTATAAGTATACAAGTAGATTTATGTTCATATAGCTCAAAAGTAATGTGAACTTGTTATGCCTGTTCAAATTCTTTTGTAGAGTTCGAAATGTTGAACAGAAGTTTTTTTCTAATAAAATTACAATGAAGTATGTTTTTTTAACACTTGGTTTATGTGTTAATTGTGTGATTTAACTAATAAGTAAGTCACGTATGGTAGGAATATTTTAGAGCAACATGCATTAAACGAGAAAAGAATATATTCAGTATGGGCAATGCAACTTATAAGTGGGTTTACGTTCATTTGAAGAGTGTTTTTACTCCGGAATATTGAGTGTATGCAAGACATTTTGGAGTACCTTTGAGAGATAGGTTGGCTCAAAACAACATTAAAATGTATACCCGTGAGGAGGGAAACCTTCTAGTGTTATGTAGAAATTGTTGTTTTCTCATTTTGAGATGATATTTGAATTATAATTTATAGACGACATTCTTGTTTCCTTTTGAAAATAGCAGACAGATTAATTAAAAGATCAAGTCATTCTTTCGATAAATAAGATGTTTTTATTATGTATATATCCATATATATCGTTTGTACGAGGATATATATATTGAAGTGCAATATATTGCCCTAAACGGAGTATTGTCCGATTGCTTCAACTTTTTATCGAGCTTTTAAAGATCTGGGTACCAAATTTTTGCCCATAGTTTCTTAATAATCCATGTGAAAATTTTACAGCCGAATTGTGTTCCGCTTTGGAAATATATACTAGTATCATAATATTATGGAAATGTTTCTAATTATTGTAACCATAGTTAGTTTTACACAGTAACGGCTCTGAAATACAAAATTGTCGATGAAATCAAAACGGTTTGACCGATTCAAATGAAATTTGAAACTTGAACCTCATTAGTGGTGATTTTGAAACACTCATGAACTGTCTTTATAATCATCATAGAGTACATAGCCAAACCTGTACATGCGTATTTGGTCTTCATCTATCGCGCAGTGTCACAAAATTGTAGGTAATATTCAGCTTGAGTAGCAACAATAAACCGAATTGTCATTAATCTTATCACATTAAATTATTCTTTGATTGGCAATATAGATTATTATGAAGGAAAATTATATAGTATTCTGGTGACAGTGAATTATTTCGGATATTGTCTCTTTTTGTAAATGGCGTCCCTGTCAAATGTGATTATACCTTTAGATTTTTATTCTTCGGATTTAATGAGAAAACGATCGCTATAATTTCCTTATTGCCAATACTGGTTTGTGTTTGTATACCATAATGCGCAAATCGTTTACATAAATGTTAACAAAAACAAAACATTCAGAATTGGCATCCCTCCACTATTAAAGCTGTATCAATCCTGAATTTTGAATTCTTACGTTCCGTTTAAGTAAACGATTGGCATATTTTCTTTAATATGATAAATTGATCGTTTTAATATTACACTGCATTAAGTGGATACTCCCATATATAGTCACTAAAATAAATGTAACAAAACATTGAAGAATGCCATTTGGAAAAGAAGTGTGTAGGTAAAAAGCATGATCAACTTTAAAAACATAACGAATAAACTAAAGCATCGACTACTACTCGCTCGGGTCTGATGTAATCGTCCATCTGAGTTTTCATAAGGAAATTGAAACGTACATATAAATGACATAATCAAAGTCAAAGTAGAAAACATATGTGAAACGTAGATGCAGCAAAAGCTCTTTGATAGACGTTTGTATTACAATGTAAATTGAACACAGAATTTTTGATTGTTTTTGAGTAAAACATTTTTGACTTATATTTTATTTTTATTTTCGAACGATATAATAGGAACTGACAAATTCATGCTTTATTGTAATGGAATAAGTGTTTAAAAAAAGAAAACAAAATAGTCACGTACTTTTAGATATTGAAACTCCATAAATGTAGATATATGCATGTTCATACTAAACGTTGAAAACATAAAGCTGAAGATTGAAACTACTACCGCACTCATCAGAGTATTATTTTTCACAGATAATTTCAAGACCTACTGGTCCTTCATTAATTAGTAGATGCCTATCGGCAAAATTTAATACATTTACAGTATATAGAATGTTATTTCATCAATTCTTGTTTTATATATTAGTGATTCTGAAGTATTTTCATTTTTAAATAGACTTGAGCAAACTTGAATGTAACACGTGTATCATTTAATACTACAACATTTTCATTAGAAATATGCATAGTAAGACTTTAGAGTGTAATAATTTAAAGAGATTATTTTTTGTGCATATGGAATTATGAACAATATCATTCATTCATTGACCGTAAAAATGTTCCTTCCCGTATATTAATCCCCACACCTACTGTAGAATGCCCAAAGAAACCGACCTAAGTTTAGATTGATTTAATTAATATAACGGGTGTTTTAATTGACGCTTAGAAGTCATTACCCTACGACACTTACACCTGATTAAATCGGTTCACAGCAACCGCCAATGTTATATCATAAAAGCTCGGTTAATTACATGTAATGTTACTCCATGGACTTTCTACAGCTTCTCAACCTGCGCTTAAATAAATTACTTCGAGATAATTTGCCACTTATTGCAAGTAAAGTAAAGTTAAATCGTCATTAATTGTTTGAATAATATAATGTAATATCTGAAATTAGGTAAATGTGATAGTGATTTTATAATGCTGACTGTTTCATTCTCTTTTTTTTTTCATTTTGACGCCCCGCTCTACTTCTACTACATACTACGCATGCGTGTATTACAATAGGTAAGTACAGTTTCAAGTTTTAAAAACAAAGCCTTTTGGTTTAATATATGCTTAACATTTTTGTTGCAAATTCAGTTGTGACGATACCCAACAGTTTCTTATTATTCAGATGTTGTATATTTTGGCAAAAACTTGGCAATTTTATAGTATCATTTTTGAAGCCATGCGGTACAGGATGTTATACCTGATGGGATCACTGAAAACGTAGTGAGTTTATATTTTCTAAGACAAATCGCGTTTCTAATTCCAGCCACTAGGAGATTGAATTTGGTCGCATATGGCCATTTTGATTTCATACAGCCACAAATAATTTCACATGGATTCACTGAATCCAAAATGGTTTCTGCTAGCTGCTAACCTATTCAGTTGATATAAATCAGTAAGCATCTTTGCAAATGATTTGAATAAAATGTTAGAATTTTCATTTTAAGTTAATTTTTATCATCTGAATCAAAATAAACAACTAAGATTCTTGCTGGTATATATTCACTGAATACGATAAGCAGCTAGCAGAAACTATTTTGGATTCAGTAAATCCATGTGAAATTGTTTGTGGCCGTATGAAATCAAAATGGCCATATGCGACCAAATTCAATCTCCTAGTGCTAGCGTTTACCAATAATTTTCAACATCTTCTACCGCACCCCTCGGTTGGAAATTCATACGGTGACTACATTTTAGGTGATTTCTGATTTTTCATACATTCAGTGAAATATTTATGAAGTATAGTAAAACAAATACAACAAGGTTTTTTTTTTTAGAAGTATTGAAAATTCCTGACGGGAAGTAGTCACACACATCCAACACATCGGGATCAGTAATTTTCAACACTTCCCTCAATACCACGTTGTATTTGTATATTATTAAACGCGTGTTTCAAAATATTTTTAAACTCCAGAGCGTTTTCCTATATTAAATTTGTAACATTAATTATTTCAACTTGTGTTTGTCTTTAATACAAGGTTTTTTTTTGCCATTTTAAAATTCAATTTACCAACATTTAATTATGAAGACAGCAAAGGTCTTAAATTAGATATATTTCTTCACGCAAGTTTAGGTGTTTTTGCCATGAGATTTCTAGACATTTACTAAATTGCTTTCTATTTTGTTACAGGCGTTTTTCAATAATTAGCGTTTTTAATTTTTTATAGCTATAGTATGTTTTTTTCTCTTGCGTGTTGCACCTGAGCACATTTCGATAATTGTTTACCAAGTAAGAGTTCTACATAATTTCGAAGGTTGTATAATTGTTTATCAAAATTAATCAAACAGTACATTCTATTTTAAGCAGGACAATTTTTGCAAACGCAATCAGAATGAGAAAATCACGTAAACCTGGTCGCACAGAAAATTGAAACAATATATATCCAAAATGTTACTGCTATGCGGTATTTTTATACAGAAGAAAAAAGAGAAAAAATAATAATAATAATAAAGAACCTCATCAGACCCGATTCCCTAAGGAGGATGTTTTTAAATATAATTTCACCTTACCATTGTTAATGTTGATTACTGCCATTTCGCGCTTTACGAGTTTCTTCAATGCAATCGCTGTTATTATTATTTTTTTTAAACGCCATTTACTGTTACTTATTCATAATTATTGAGAATAAGAGATGCGTACGCCTGGAAAAATAAATTTACTGATAAGGATTGAAAATATTCATGTTCATTAGCAGTAAGTTAAGATAGTCGACTGGTCAAGGTCGCTCACGTAAGATTATTTGCAGAGCAATACCTTTTTACCAAGAAAAATATCAGTATTGATATACATGTATAAAATATGTATTGGCGACATTTCATAGTAACTGTAAGAGAAAGTCTTGCAGGTAATTGCATCTTCATGTGAAGATAGGACACAAGACATGCGGCAGATTTTGTACCATCGTAGGTGGTCATAAATGGCATAGCGACATGTCAGGTCAGCGCAGGTATTCAACATTGATAGGTAATCATGTAACATGATATTGCGGTTTGCTTAGCATTTCATGTTGTTGCATATTGGAACATTTAGATCGGCCGCCATTACGCTAGATTTTTACATAACATAGTGTATACCGAGTATGCCAATCGGGTTAAGCTTCGTAGCTTGTAGCTTTTTTGTGTTTTTTCAATGCTTTTAGAGCTAATTTACTAAGCTGAAATGGGGATTTCATATTACATTCTTATTTCTTTATCACTATTTTCATCCTGTAACTTGGTATTCCGCTTTTCCTATGACATAAAAGCACTTCATCTCAGTTATAATAACTGAGCTGAATCGATTGCCTTTCTTCTATCCACTGTTATTAGAATAGTTTGTTGTATTCCTCAATAACAAGTAGGGAGTATATTTCAAGATAATTTGCGAAATCATCATTCAAGGTAATTTTAACCGAAGTCAGGCATTTAAAGACAACTTGATCCCGTTAAGTCATTTAAAGCTATTTAAGATACAATTTCAAACATTCTTCTTCTCGTTTCAGTACAAAAGACAATAAACAATATAATATGTGTAATACGTAACCTATATTTATTTTTAGCCCTTGATTATAGTCGGATATCACCTCTACATAAAGCGACCTGGTTTTCATAAGAAATATATAAAAAGTAATAATATAGGTCCATTGATTGCAAAGTGAAAGGTGCCGATAAACACGCCTTAAGAATAAAGCTTTTACCGCAATGAATTGAAAAATAATTTTGATCGGAGCATATATGATGTAGTTCCTTATTTAAACACATTAATAATGTTAGCTTTTCCGCAGAGCATAAGACTGGTAAGTCATACTAGTGATGAATAATTACAACTGTCTGGTACGTTTTATTTAGCGTTTGTAACGTTATCATCTGTATTCATTTATTTGTTTTTCTCTGAAAGCATTATTTTTCAAAAGAAAGTTTGACTTTATATGTCCCAAAACATTTTTTTTCCTTAAAGTAATATGGAAGTCACGGTCAATGTGCATATAATGTTTCATTTAATATTTGTATCAGTCTTTTAACTTCCTTAGGTTCTCTGAATTTTGTTGGTTTTCGAGTGGCATTTACTCTAATCATAATTATATTATAATTTGTTAAAAAGTTCCCTGTGGCATTAAAAAATAACACATCAGACAAATTTATCATAGATAATTGATTTATGTTTCAGCTTTTGTCGTTATGTAACTTTTATGGTAATCCTATTTGCGATTCGTCAATGAAAAGTATGCGATGAGAAAGGAAATGAGGAAACATCATTTTATATACAGATATTGATTGTTTGAATATACACATTTCTGAAACCCCGTTCTTCGGGATCTACATCCAAAGTAACTAAAGTTGTGATTATTGCTGAGTGCCAGTTGCGAGGACGGATTTAACGGATCAGTATGGTAGATTTACTTCTAAGGTGGGGATTGAATTGAAGTCTCTTTATGTTTGGAAACCCGAAGGTGATGTTTCTCCTGTGTTGTGTAAGACGATTGTTTTTTCTTACACAGAAGATACAGAAATAGCTACAATCTTTGAAAAAATGTGTTGGGACACTTGCGTATATTTGACAGTAATAAGTTGTAGTTTGAACACTTCTTTAAGCCTGCATACTCCCCTTCACCCCACCAAACAAAGCGTCATTCAACATTGAAGTGGGGGAGAGGGGGCTCAAATTTAAACATTGCCGTCAAAGTGTCCCAACAGTTTTTTCAATGATTGTAGATTCCAGATTTGTCAGCTGTGCTTATAGTATATGAAATAAATAGCGTACAGCCTCAATATGTACTTGATGAATTCATTGGAAACTTCAAAAATAAGATTGTTTGAAATTGTAAATAAGAGTGAGTATTGAATTACTTTGATAATGGTGATTGTATCCAGAAAATCAACGATGCAAATTAAATTGCGCTTACTTTTTAGTCTTCAACTTTAACTTGAATAAAGCTCTTAGTAGCACTCAGCAGAGGAATAATTGCAGTAATGGAGGACGAGTTTCCTTATTATATCCAGCTTTTCAGACTCGCCGTAAGTGTCATTAACTAAACAGGCCTACCTGAGTGGTATCAATTCGAGCGGAAAACACTTGAAATGTTCTTCTCTATCTAAAGTATCTAGTCTAAAATTAGCACCTATTGACAGCACATGATTTTAATTCATTATTTATATATTTCGTAACACACACTTAAGATTGAAGACATATGAAATGATTTTTAAACATGTATACGTATTTGAAGCTGCATCTTGAGTATGTTGAATGAGTAGATATCATGAATGTATTGCACGAATATGCAACGTACGATGCATCCTTATCGTTTTAAGTATAATCTATGCAAGTTCTGTTTTTTGTAATATGTGATGGCTCACCCCGAAAGGGGGACTTTGAAGATTATATCAATTTTGATTTTTTCATTTCATCTGTTGCAGCATTATTTAAGCTTAAAAAAAAGAAAACCTTACTTGTTGAAATTGATGAAGGCGATCAAATTTTATAACATACAATCTGGTGGGAATTCTTATTATTTTCTGTATTTTAGTATTCCCCTCAGATTAAAAGTTGCAGATTGATGAATTGTTAATCAGTGAAGCATGATATCAACGCCATATTATATATCTTACTAAACGTGGGGTATCAAAAAGTTTTAAAGATCACCAAGAAGGGAAGGAGCTATATCGATGAACTTTTGTCAGGATAGTCACTCGTCCTTGTGTACCTTATGGTGCAATAATGAAATCAATGACATCTATACTTTCCATATAGGTGTCGATAGATGTCAACAACCTGCCTCCGCTAACCAGATAAACTGCATGGAGAAATTAAAAAATTGTGACAAGATTAAATCTCTGCATTTGAAGCGTTACAGCCCAGTAATTCACATAGGACACATAGTATACTATAGTATAGGATAGGCTCTCCTCTTTCCATTGATACCAATTTTTAATGGAAATTGGTCAAAATATGACGTCATAACGTCGAAATAAAGCATGGCTGATCTGAAAATGTTGATTTTAACGAAATACAATGTTTGTGTTTTGGCTAAAAGAGGACCTCTACAAAGTCGGTCTGTGGACAGTCAATTTTAAGTGGGAGAAATATGTTACTTTGCACAGTGGCTATGTAAAGATGACTTAAGGGTCACATAATAAAAATTCCTGGCTGTATTTCTTCTTTGTGATCTGTAAAACTTTCTGATACCCCCTCGTATCTGTCTCATTTATTGATAACCGGGATACTGATATGTTACATCTTGGGCATCGCGTAAGCAGGATAGAGCATGCGTGCAATCGATATAATTTAGATGCTAATAGTTTGTAATCTAATCACAACTCATGTCAAATACAGCGTAATTTTGCAAGTCAGATTTTCAAAGTGGTGGATTCTTTGTCCGCTAATCAAATTATTGAAGATATGTTAGGTGTGCAAGGACAGGATCTTTATACAACAGCTCGTGTTTGCATGCCAAGCACGATTTTGCAGCAAGATTTGTGGACTAATCAGCTGCAAATATGTTTAACGAAATGTTTAAGAAAATGTTTTAGTAGACATGCAAGTTCACCAGTATCGCATAGGTGGGGTTAATTTATTCCGCCAGGCTATACATGTGGTGCATATGGTACTACGGTTGACTAGACAGATCACGCTAACTCATTTTGGTGGATAAATATGGGCGAAAAGCTTTACCTAAATCGAATCACTACACTTCGGAATATCCTATCGCTTTGATTACAGAAACACTGATCAACCAAATCAAATTTATGCCATGTTTTCCTTCATTTGCAACTTTGCTCGTGAGTTCAAATTGTTCGTTCAATTTGATATCTCCTCGCGCTTGGTTTGAGTCAATCTCGAAATTATTGAAAGATTTGACAACTTGGCACTATTTTTGAACACCCTGGTACGTTTAATTTGCAAATGATTTAGCAGTAATGTGTCAAAGATTTTTACGAAAGACGCGGTCGCTTGAAATGTTAAAAGACTTTCGTTTGCTGTATTGAATTAAAGTCGTATTTTAAATTAACCAGGTCCATTAAGAAGTTTGTGAAATTCATTTAAATCATATATTTTTATTACACTGACAGTAATATCGTATAAAATTGAGAGTAATAGGATGATGCTAAATGTTGACAAGACAGAACTTTTAACAGTTCTAACAGTTGGTACGGCATCTCTTTTTTGTCAGGTTCAATGTAACATCATCAGCATTTCGGACTCTGACGCTTTCGGACGGACGCTATATAAATGCGATATTATTATTATTATCGCTAGAATCTAGTAAATGTGAAACATTCAAAACATGACACATTTGAAATCAACCTAGTATGATTTATTATTGTACTTCTCGGCAAAGTTGACCCTTCAAACCTTAAGGCATAGGTAAACACTTAGGCGTTTTATTTTTAAAAAAAATGAAATTTGACATTTTCACCATATAGGCCAAATTATTTTCATTTTCTCTTACATAATAAGTCAAGTATTTTTTTTCAGAACAACTTCCAGTCCCCCCCCCCCCCAAAAAAAAAAAAAAAAAACTGGAAGTCTAGTGGTGCGCTCCTAAGATGAAATTTATTAAAAATGTAGATTCGCGAATTTCCTGAAAGCAGGCCCAATATTATAAAATAAAATAGTTTCATTTCTGTATCACCAAAAGATTAAGCATTGATATGTCATTTATGGTCAGAGAAACGCGTTAAATGACATTGTTGCGGGATTATTTTAATGCACTCAGATATCTCCATTTCCAGTCGTTAGTACTTAAAGATAGTAGTTCCATTTCAAAACATCTATTACTGCCATGCTTAACTACAGTAATCATACGATCCACATTATATTTATCTTTAAAATCTACAAGTAGATCAGTTGGTAAATGTAAAAAACGTGACAGGAATGTGGTTTTATTTCACTTTCAATAGAGTTAAAATCGAACAGATTTTGAGAAAGTATATGAATATATGTTTATTTTTCCCTCTGCACTTAAGAATGATTTGTTTCTGTTGGTTCAGGAGTAAGCACGATTTTGATTTAATATTCATTTCGAATAGAGTTCATTTTATAAAAACAAGATGGCTTCAAAAATGCATTTGAAGATGAACTGATAAAACAGATCGATGTCTACCATTAGATTGAATAGAATTATTTTTATCCATCCCAAAACAGCCGGAAATGTAGCCTGTTGTCATTTTCACTTTCTTAAATATTTGCAAAGACTATGTTACAAGAATTAAAATGACACTTCAATGAACTCGATTTCCAGAAGTCAAGTTATGGTCTGTCAAAGGTTGTCAGGGGTAAAATGTATAATTGAGATAAACGCGTTCAAAGATCAGTAAGCCCTATATTTTGTTGATTATTTTTTATTTGCTTTGCATCGAACATTTAAACATATAATTTAATAAGTCATATAAATCATATCTTCATATCTTCAATAGAGCTTATATAAAGTTAACACAATGTCATATGTAGTACAAATTACTTAATATAGATAACACTAAGATAGTACTTTTGTACATAAGATAATGTTTCTTATTATATGTTCAAAACAAAGTAAACTGATTATATTTGGATAGTTGCCATATTTAAATTTACTGATGCACAATCTGGCAACACTTATCAACAAATTTCCTTTTTTTTCCATTGCCTATATTTATACTCTCATGACCAAAAATTACACATTTTTTTATTTAACCTTAGTTTTATGTTATATAACCGGGGAAGATGTGTTTCTACTTCCTCCCATATCCTCTTAATTGTATTACATTCATAAAAGAAATGTTCAATATAATCAATCTTATTGCATGTCTCATATATCATTTTCTTCTTTTCTTATCTTTTTCAAGAATACTTTTGTTGGATAAATGTTGCTAACTACTTTCCAGTTAGGTGTTTTAAACGGGGCTGTTTAAGGTCTGATTGTTGTCAGAATTTGCAAACATATTTTATATTTTTTATTATTGTCTTGAAATGACACTTTGCAGGTGGTTTGAAGTAAGCATAATAATTGTGAATTAGGTTATAACTATGACGTAACTGACCCATTTTTAAGGCACAATTAGAGTAATCAATGAGATATGAGGGTTCGCCTCCCTCAAATCCTTACATAGTTGTGCATTTAAACATGGGGTTAACGTACTTAGAGAAGACAGGTTCATCAATTTAAGTGCGTTCAGAGCCAATACATTTGGCTTGTATCCGTCTAATGACACAGTGTTTTGTACAGGCTACTAGAGGTATAATGTATTAGACACGGCCTGAGCAAGAGACTATACCGGTCAACTATATATATCGCGTCAACTTTGAATGGGACAAGACTGATGTATTACAGTTTGCTATTTGTTTTAGCTTTAGTACGTGTTATTATGCCAATGTAACATTTCTATCAAGATTTAAGGTTAAGTAATCCCAGATAAAAATGCACAGGTTAACAAGTAAAAATGGCATAAATACTTCTTATGAACCAGGCTACAAAACTAAATATCTACAGCCTTGACACGATGTCCAATATTTATTCAATGGTATCACAACTGACCATCTTAACTACCATCCCTTTTCCCCAATAATTACATCGCTTTCTGTATGTAATGATATGGTTATACTATCAGTGAGTATAGTCACACTTATTTATGAAACATTTGCTTGTGTATTTTTAATGTCACCTTTAAATTGCTTCGTGCCTTTTTTGATACATTTAAAGGACATTTCACATCTGTTTCATTTTAGGATGCGTCTTCCATCCAAAGTGTTAAAGAACATTACATCGTAAGATAGGATTTCAATTGCGACGTATTCCGAATTCACATTGAAGTAATTAAAACAGGTGGATTAAATATTAAAATCGACTTTTCAATTTAAACGCATTGTCTGTAATGATCTTCCTAAGAAAAAGCCTTATTTTGTCATATGAAACAAAATCAGATAGCGGCCATGCACGCCATGTTTTCAATCTCACATATATGCTTTCGAACTTGAATTGATCAGCTATTCATGCAAGTGAAGTATTTTTCTGATGGTCCTAATAAAGTCTTGTATTTTTAAACCTGGCAATAAGTTATTATAATTTTTCTAATGATATACGCACTTATGGGGTTAATGTTTGTTATGGCATCACTTACTTGAAGCACACGGCAGCATGCATGACTAGTCACATCGAATAAACTCATTTTGATGGATGGGTGAGATACTTTCCTTAAATCGAATAGAGTAGCTTCAGGATATTCCTTTAGTTTGATTAAGTCAGATGCATTTCCCCCAAACAAATGCCTGTTTTTTCTCAAATCAAAATCTTTTTTGCAGTTTGCAGTCGCTTCCTTCACGTAACGCCTGTTGAAATAAATTCACCTGCTCGCACTTTTGGGTGATTTCTTTAAATTTGTGCAAGTTGAATTGGTGTATTCGAGCTTCATTACTTAATGAAGGTTGAAAATATGTCATGCATAATGGTTGCATTTCTTTCGACAATTTCCACAATCAACTAGTGGAGATCAATATTTGATTCAATAAAACCTGACTGTGATTGTGTACATGTAGGTTAATTCGAAAGTTAGGAGTTACTGACTTATCTTTCTCATAAAATACAACTTCAAATTCAAATGGTATCAGTGATTTATTTATGATGTATTTAAATGCAAAACTGACAACATTGTCATTTTGTTTTGTTTCATCTTAAATGTAAAGAAGAGGGGTTCTGATATATTAACTCCATGCATGCAACATGCATTAACATGTCGTATAAGTTAATCATTTACCTCTAGACATAACGTAGCATATAAATAAATGATTCACATAGCGAGTAGCTTTTTTTTAGATTACTGTGGCGAGAGTTAAAATATTACAAAATAATGATCGACTCCTATTATAAGGTTAAATTGCTTTATCATTTGAAATCTCGACGTTCATAATACATACTTACTAAGTATAGAATTGCATACCAAAAGACAACATTGCATTATAATAGCAGCACCTGCGTTTGATAATCTGCTCACGTTCATATATATGTCAATGAATTGCAAGATAGACGTATCAAAAACTAGACTAATTAGAATTATAAGTATACAAGTAGATTTATGTTCATATAGCTCAAAAGTAATGTGAACGTGATATGCCTGTTCTAATTCTTTTGTAGAGCTCGAATGTTGAACATAAGTTTTTTTCGAATAAAGTTACAATGAAGTATGTTTTTTTAACTCTTGGTTTTTGTATTGACTGTGTGATTTATTGATAATTAAGTGACGTATGGTAGGAAATTCTTGAGCATCATGCATTAAACGAGAAAAAAATAATAAATTCAGTATGGGCAATGCAACTTATAAGTGGGTTTACATTCATTTGAAGAGTGTTTTTACTCCGGAATGCTGAGCGTTTGCAAGACATTTTGGAGTACCTTTGAGAGATAGTTTGGCTCAAAACAACTTTAAAATGTATACACATGAGGAGAGAAACCTTCTAGTGTTATGTAGAAATTGTTGTTTTCTCATTTTGAGATGATATTTGAATTATAATTTATAGACAACATTCTTGTTTCCTTTAGAAAATAGCAGACAGATTAATTTAAAGATTAAGTTATTCTTTTAAAACTGTGGATAAATAAGATGTTTTTATTATGTATATATCCATGATATATCGTTTGTACGAGGATATATACATTATATTGAAGTGCAATGCTCTAAACAGAGTATGGTCCGATTGCTTCAACTTTTTATCATTCTTTTTAGATCTGGGTACCATATTTTTGCCCATATTTTCCCTGATAATCCATGTGAAAAATTTTGCAGCTAAGTTGTGTTCCATTTTGGAAATACTTGTATATGAAGATGTTTTAATTATTATTACCATAATTAATATTACACAGTAACGTATAGGCGGCTCTGAAATATAAAATTGTACATGAAATCAAAACGGTATGACCGATTCAAATGACATTTGAAACTTGAACGTCATTAGTGGTGATTTTGAAAAATCGGATCATGCTCCTATAACACTCATGAACTGTCTTTATTATCATCAGAGAGTACAAAAATCGATGTGAGACATAGCCAAACCTGTACATGCGTCTGAGGTCTTCATCTATCCCGCAGTGTCACAAAATCGTAGGTAATATTCAGCTTGGAGAGCGAAAATAATCCAAATTGTCATCAATCTTATAACGTATATGTATATTATTTTTTGATTAGCAATATAGATTGTTATGAAGTAAAGTAATATAGTATTCTGGTGAATTAACAATGTATTATTTCGGATATTGTCTCTTTTTGTAAATGGCGTCCCTGTCAGATATGATTATACCTTTAGATTTTTATTCTTAGGATTTAATGAGAAAACGATTGCTATATGTTTCCTTATTGCCTATACTGGTTTGTGTTTGTATACCAGGTTAGATATTGCGTAAGTCGTTTACATAAATGTGAACAAAAAACATCCATTCAAAATGTGCATCCCTCCACTATTAAAGCTGTATTAATTCCGAATTCTGAATTTTTACGTTCCGTTTTAGTAAACGATTTGCGCATTTTGTCTAACATGATGAATTGAACGTTTTAATATTACACTGCATTAAATGGATACTTTGATATAGTTTTCATTAAATAAATGTAACAGAGCATTGAAGAATGCCATTTGGAAAAGAAGTGTGAAGGTAAAAGGCATGATCAACTTTAAAAAACATCACAGATAAACTAAAGCATCTACTACTACTCGCTCGGGTCTGATGTAATCAGCATCTTCGTCCACCAGAGTTTTGATAAGGAAATTGATACGTGCATATAAATTACATAATCAAAGTCCAAGTAGAAAACATATGTGAAACATAGATGCAGCAAAAGCTCTTTGATAGACGTTTGTATTACTATGTAAATTGAACACAGAATTTTTGATTGTTTTCGAGTAAAAGATTTAGATTTATTATTTTATTTTCCTTTTCGAACGATATATTATAGGAACTGACAAATTTATACTTTATTGTAATGGAATAAGTGTGTATAAAAAGAAAACAAAATAGTCACGTACTTTTAGATATTGAAACTCTATAAATGTAGATATATGCAAGTTCACACTAAGGTTGAAGACATAAAGCTGAAGATTGAAACTTCTACTGCACTCATCAGGGTATTATTTTTCACAAATAATTGCAAGACCTACTGGTCCTTCATTAATTAGTAATGCCTTCCGCAAAATCTAATACATTTACAGTATATAGAATGTAATTTCATCAATTCTTGTTTTATATATTAGTGATTCTGAAGTATTTTCATTTTTATATAGACCTACGCAAGGCACGTTGCTCTCAGTAAATGATGAAAATTGAACATGATTGTAACACGTGTATCATTTAATACTACAGCATTTTCATTTAGAAATATGCACAGTAAGACTTTAGAGTGTAATAATTTCAAGAGATGAATTCTTGTGCATATTGATTTATGAACAATATCATTTATTCATCGACCGTAAAAATGTTCCTTCCCGTATATTAATCCATAGACTTAAACTAAACTGTAGAATGCTCAATGAAACCGGCATAGATCAGATTGATTTGATTAATATTACGGGTGTTTTAATTTACGCTTAGAAGTCATTACCCTACGACACTTACACCTGATTAAACCGGTTCATAGCAACCGCCAATGTTTTACTATGAAAGCTCACTTAATTACATGTAATTATACTGCATGGACTTTCCTCAGCTTCTCAATCTGTGCTTAAATAAATTACTGCGAGTTAATATGCCACTTATTGCAAGTATAATAGAGTTAAATGGTGATTAATGGTTTGTGTATTTAATTGAATACCATGAAATCAATTGAATTTGATGGTGATGTTTTATATATCTAAAGTTGGGAGATAGACGAACTGAACATAGGTACAAGCTATAACGATACACACTAGCATACGAGATCAGAACTGATGCTACCGTATTTCTAATACATACATATTCAGATAAAGGAATGGAGAAATACGCATCGTACGCTAGAACAATAATAACAATCAGACAAATCACAAACAGGCCAGGATTTCATTTTATTAGAAAAAAATCCTGGCCGAACAGGGACTCGAACCCCGGACCTCTCGCTAGCAGTGCGAGCGCTCTAACCACTGAGCTATTCGGCCTCTCAGATAAACCGAGAGTTTTAATAACCAAGTAACGTGGTAGAAGGTTCCGGTACAACACAAACACATATAAACAGTATACGAGACAACCCATTGCCAAACAATGATTTTTTATATTTATTGTGTTTTGCTCTCTTTTTATGCCTCCGCGAGAGGCATTATGTTTTCTGGTTGTCCGTCCGTCCGTCCTTCCGTCCGGGCTCGTTTCTCAGAACTGGTGAGGCGTGGAACAATGCAAGTCGGTGGACTGGTGGTAAGGGTTGCTAGTAATTTTCTCTGAAAGTTTCGGCGCAAAATATGCAAATTTAG
>JXSR01S009106.1:58223-75250 GCA_000969725.1 Ophiothrix spiculata
TTTAAAATCGTTTAATATTTTAGAAAATCAAAATACTTGTCTTGATTCTCGGGATTGGTATCATTATATTTTTGTATTACCATATATCATTGCTACCTCGTGCATTGAGTTGTGCTGATTCATAATTCCGAGTTCTATATGCATACGCTTGGCAGCATAAATCCGCTGGAAAGCATTGGAAATGTTTATACATATTAGCGATAAGATAAGATAATTCCAGACTGGTACGACCGGCCAAGGTCACTTAAGATTATTTCAAGAACATTCATCTTTGTACATGTATAAATGGAATTTCAATGTGGCTGTAAGAGAAAGTCTACATGTAATTACTGTTAGTTAGAATACAAAACAGCGTTAATTAAGATTTAGCAGAGCCCTAAAAAGATGGGATAAAAGGCCTGCAACATATGTCAGAGCAGCACAGGTAATATGTAATCATGTAACGTGATATTTGTTATCATTTGTATCATCTGATATGAAGCCTTTTGAATACTTTGATGGGCCGCCATTACGATGGACTTACGTCAACATTATAGTGTATGACGAGTTGACCAATCAGATGGAAAATTAATTGAGATTTTTAAATGCTTCCAAAGCTTATTTAGTAAGCTAACCTGGAAATTCATTAAAAATGTGTATTTTCTTTTCTAATTTTAACTCTACACCTTCACACTATTTGTATCCTCTAAGTAAAGTGAGAAACTAAACCATCTTAAATTTAAATTATAGCCTTTCTTCCTTCCATTATTTATATAATATGTTGATATAAATATCAAGTACATGTATGTAAGTACCTTAACTCAAGAATCAAAAGACAATTAATTCTGCTTAACTCGAGAATATTCTTTTGTAAACATCCTTCTCTTATCCAGTATAAAAGACAATCAACAATATAATACGTAACCATTTGGTTGATTGTAGTCGTATACCACAGGTGATAACATGACCTGGTTTTCCGAAGTAATATATAATAGTAACAATATAATTTTATTGATTGCATTGTGAATGGTTACGATAAACACGCCTAAATGATAAAGCTTTTACCGCAATGAATTGAAAATAATTTCAAAAGAACATATGTCGCGGCTCCTATTATGGACACAATTATGTATTACCCTTGATTGCCACACATACATTTACGAAATTATGAATTTAAGTAAGTTTTATGTGTTTTAATTGAATTTCTGTCTATAGTTACGAAGAGGGTTAAATCTCAGTTTATATCAACATTATAATATTGATACCATACACAGTTGTAACACCTCTAACCTAACTTGCAATTTCTGAAAGAACATGGTATAAGTATAAATCAAAGACACCAATTCAAACAACGATAATGCAAGTTACAGAGTAAATATAAATGAACAATCAATCCAAATGAAAACTAGAATAGACACACATTAGAATTTTGTTATATTTTAAACTGACAGAGACGACAATTCAAGTCATGTTGCAAAAATCAGCTATATCTTTGATGCTTTATTTCTTCCATTGTGCTTTGATAAGATACACTGTTTTATTTTTGCGTGATACATCGATAAATACGTCAAATTGATATAATTGCAAATGCATAAAATGAATCAAAAACGAAAATATATATATAAAAAAATACTTTCCATCAAACTATAATTTTTTTTTTTTTTTTTGTATTTGTAAGACGAACAAAAATTAGGTAGTTTAACTCGATTGTTTAAGAATACAAGCAGGCATTGATAGATACTAAGCGACAGACGGGCAAAGGGTTTTTGTCTTATATTTTCATATATATATTGCGTTTTTGAATATTCACATTTCTAAAATCCCGTTCTTCAAGCACTAAATCCAATGAAACTAAAGTTGTTGTTATTGCTTAGTGCCAGTTGCGAGGACGGATTTGACAGATCAGTATGGTAGATTACTTTTAAGGTTGGGAAATAACATGAGGTTTTGTTTTGTTTAAACTGAAGGAGGTTTTTCTCCTGTGTTGTTTGAGATGAGAGGATTGTTTATTATCCTTTGAGCATAATAGTGATTAATTGTTAGAAACATAGACTTAACTAGATATCATGTTTTGTATTTGGTCTCTTAAATTCGTGTAAATTAATATAACATAATAGTTGCAGTTATTCTTATCATAATACATAAACATGTAAAATGAGTAGATTATAGCATCTATAAATATAGAGGCTATAATTAATTTATTGAAACTTAAAAGATAACGAAGTATTGGACATTCAAAATACAAGCGGGTGTTGAAGTACTTTGATAATGTTGACTGTATCCAGAAAAAAGAGGGTTACATATGGATAGAGTTTACTTTTTAGTCTACAAAGCTTACTTGGATAAAGGTGTTGATTACACTCAAAACAGGAATAATTATAATAATGAGACACGCATTTTCTTTATTTTCTTTTTCTATCTAGCCTTTCAGACTTACCGTAAGTGTCATTAACAAGCTTACTGAATGGTATCATTGATTAGAGCCGCAATACTCAAAAATAAATATAAGCACGTTAATGAATTTTTATTATCAATGGTTCATGCATTAAATCTAAATAAATATTTTTTTCCCTACAAATATATATCTATACTTTACGACATACGATTTTTTTTTATCTCGAATGTTTTCATTATCAAGCTAAATGCATCCATAAGATGATGTTTTCTAAGTGATGAATTTTTAAATCAAGAGGAACTTGATGATATTATTCCCAAAGAATTGACCTACCTTTATATTTTAGTATATTCTATTGATAAAAAGAGATATGCAGCCGTAACATCTTGAGTATCATGTAAACAAGATAGAGCATGAGTGAAATCGATATAATTTGGATGTTAATAGTTTGTAATCTAATCACAACCCATGTCAGATGCAGCGCAGTTTTGCAATTCAAAATTTCAAAGTGGTGGATTCTTTGTCCGAAAATCAAATTACTGAAGATCTATCAGGAATGCGAGGACATGATCATCATTGCGAAACATGCAGGTTGTCTCAGGTGTGCATATTAGTAAAGGATTTGTAGACGAATTGGTCGCTAATTTGTTCAAATGTTAAAAGACTTGTCAATCTAATTCGTTAACGGATGTTTTTTAAATTCAATTTATCCAAATAATCCATTTTACGAAATGTTTAACACGGTGATGGGGTTTAGAGAAAAGATGTGTGTGTCGAGTTTATTTGAAGGTTGGTTACGAAAAAATGTCTTCAATTTTTATCAACTTATTTCCTGTTTATCCATTTCTAGCTCTTCATTTGTAAACTTCGACTACGGGTCTGACAAACATCTGCATACTAGTGATGTGCACTTTTAAGCATACAAATAATTCAATGTGTTTAAAATACCTCCATGATAATGGAAGGTGCTTGTCATTTAACAAGCTATCGTTGTGAGTTAATGTATAAGAAGTTACTTAGTATTGATCGTTCTAAATTCAGCATGAAAGGTCATTTCACTTCCTCAAAATTTCGAACAATTTTTGTTTATTTAAAGTTTTGATTTCTGTATAGAAATTGGTATTATTTCTCGATTCTTAAGTTAGACATGCGGAGCTTTATCTGTTAGTGAATTCACCTCTTTATCTATTTGTTTATTCACTTATGTTTAACTGCATTGGCAAATATGTAAAACTCTTCTGTAAGATCACCAATATCACACATTGGCTTAATTTAATCCGCCAGGCAAAACAAGTGCATTTGGCACTACGGCTCACCAGTCAGACCACACTGGCTTATAATTGTGGTAGATAGATATGGGTGAGAAAGCTTGCTTAAATAAAATCACTACGCTTCGTGATATTCGTTCGCTTTGATTATAGAACACTGATCAACCAAACCAAATTCGTAGCATGTTTTTCTTCATTTACAAATTTGTTCGGGAGTTTAAAATGTTCTTTAAATTTAATTTCACCTTGCGCTTGGTTTGAATCAATCTTATGATTATGTGAAAGTTTTAACGACATGGCACGATTTGAAACACCTCTGTACATCTATTTGAATGTACTTAAGCAGTAATACAATAAAGATGTTTTTATTTGTTTTCTTCTTGGTCACTCGAATAAAGACGTTGTCCTCTCGCTGAATTGAATCCGACGACAAATATTTTACTTTAATATAGTGTAATTAGATTTAACATAACAGAGTTTTTAATTATTGAAGTGTCACTTGAAAAAAAAAAAGACATTCATGCATCAATACTGCTGATAGAAATCATGAACGTATTTCTGAATGATATTCACGTGACTATTAAATGGCAAACGTTTGAACTCAACATAGGGTTAAATGGGTAGCCCTACCTTATGCCTCGGAAGTTTCTCCTTTAGATAAACGTTAGTGGTTTGTTGCTAACCAGTTTTGACTCTACTTACTACTACCTCAATTTTTTTAATGTTTTTAACTGGTTACGCAGTCGAGTTAACTCATTAACTTGTTCTCTTGTAAAATCCATACGAAACTCGGGGAGCTGATTCAGGCTGCGATTGTGTATATGTGGACTAATTTTCATGCCTTGTAAAATGTGATTGCCTTGATCAATTTCAACAAATAAGGTGTCATTTTAACGCTTAGAAAATGTTTTAACAGATGAAATGATAAAATCAAAATTGATATCATCTGCAAAGTCCCCCCCCCCCTTTTTTCGGGGTGAGCCATCACATATGTGGACTAATCAAGGTTCAGTGCTCCTGGAGGTTGCCCTAGAACCTGCAATGGTGCTTGGTGATGGGTAGCTTACTTTGGCCAAAGTGATCAGCGAACACCTGTGAAATGTGCTAAGTCCGTTTGGAATAATCAGGGAGGCATACCGAACTCTGAATTTTTTGTATTCAGGTTGGTTTGACAAATATTTCATAAAATGTGTCTCGGTACATTTCACCTACATCTTTTAGCCATCAACGATTTTTTTAGTATTGATAGGCTTTGTATGGTCAATTTAAACAAGCCCTAAAAGACAAATAATAATAATTGTACTGCCAATTTTCTTCGATTTACATCACTATGATTTTTGACGGAATAATACTTATATAATACTTCAATGTATTCTTATAATCCCATTTCTAATCGTTTGTACTTCAAGTTAGAAGTTCCATTTCAAAACATCGGTTAGTGCCATGCCAAACTACAATAATCATACAATCTACAGTACATTTACTAGTATCTTGAAGATCTACAAGTAGATCGCTTGGCAAATGTCAAAAACGTGACAAGAATGTAGTTTGACTTCATTTTTAATAAAGTTAAAATCGCAGAGGTTTCTTGTATAAAACATATGAATACACATATAGTATAGGGTTTATGTGTCTTATATGCTCTTTGTTGCCTTTTTATTTTACATAAGAGTGAATTTGTTTGTTGCTTCAGGAGTGTGCAAATTTTTCGTGCCTTGTATACTTCAAAACATATATATAATAACAGGTTTAGCCATCTGTAAGGAAAGTTACGTTTGACAGTGGCAATTCATCACATTTTTTATTGTGTCATACAACGTATTTGAAGACGGACAGCAAAAATATACCGATATCTACTAACTCGATTTTGTCTGAACATAAATATATATGTTTTATTATTATTATCATATCGAGTTATGCGTGTAGATAATCATTCTTATTCAAAGTTTTTGAAAACATAATAATTTACAACTTTGTAAAGAAATCTTTGCAAATAATTTGAATAAAGAACTGAAGTACTTGAAACCTCCATACTTTCGGTTTTTACTATAATGACAATATAAGAACATTTTAACAATGACGTAATAGAACCATTTTTGGGCAAACTTAGAGCAATCATTGAAGGGACATCAAGATTCTCTTTCCTAAGTTATAAATGTGTTCGTTAAAACATGGGGTTAATGTACTTAGAGAAGAATGCTCATCAGATAGAGTGCGTGCAGAGTCAATCTATTTATCTCGCTCAAAGTCTACTGACATTAGTTTTTTGCTCATGCTACTAAGAGTACACTGTATTGGTAAGAGGTTATTGTATTGGTCGGTTTAATTGCGTGAACTCTGAATGCGCCATTAATGTATGAATACATAGCAGTTTAGCATTTATTTATGGCTTTAATATTTCGTTAATCATGACAATGTATATTTTTCTTAAGAAGTTATCAATATTGTGATAAGATTTAAATTTAAAAATAAATTCTAAATAATCGTTTTCACCTGACAAGATTTGGAACCAGAAGTGTAGTGTCGCTTTCAATCTTAGTAAATCGACTTATTAATAAAACTTCAAATCTTCTTTTATTGTAATATTAATGTGTTAACATATTGCAAAGGTCATGGATATCAATTTAAATTAGGCTTTAGATTGTAAAAATTAGAAGTCATGATAATACTATTTTCTTTTAATATATACCTTAGGTAAACAACTGATCAGAAAGCCCTTTCATGAACACAAGAAAATAAATTCAATTGGATAACATTGAAAAATTATAAACCCACGAATAAGTATTTCTTTTGAGCAAGTCTACAAAGACACTAAATATGTACTGCTTTAACATGATGTCAAATATTCAGTCAAGAAAATCATAATTGACCATCTCATCTGCCAACTTCCTTATGTAACTTTGTATTTGTAAGAGCATGGACTTTAAGCAGCTCGATGGATCGTAATTGTAAGCTATTAGTAGAGTCAAACTTTATTAACGTAGGTCTTTAATTCTAACTCGACATCCTTGATAATGAGTGCAACTCATCATATTATCCCCGGCCTTAAACGTGTTTGATTATGGAAAACATGAACTATTATTTATTTCAAAATTGTGATTGCAGAGAACTTTTTGCCCTTGTTGAGAATTTTAAAGGATATATTTCACATCTGTTTTAATTTAGAATACGTCTTCTATCCAAAGTGTTAAGAGGTACAGCATTGAAAGATATGTTTTCAATTACGAGATATTTGATATTCATATTGAAATAGTTAAAACAGGTAAAATTAACTTTTCTATTGAAAGGCATTGTCTGTAATAATGTTTTTCAGGAAAATCTTAACATTCTTACACGATTCACCAACATTTTTTTTAAACCAGTGGCTTATAAATAGTGAATTGATCACCTATCTATGTAAGTTAATTGTCCGTGTGATAGTTTCAATGTTTATGAAGTATGTAATATTTTGACATTTTATTGAACGTTTAAATGGTAAATTATCCCAGAGTTGTACGCATTTGTTGGGTTAAAAGTATGTTATGGCATCGCTTAACTGAAGCAAAGTGGTACACATGGCAACATTCATGACTAGTCACATCGTATAAACTCATTTTGATGGATAGGTGAGATACTTTCCTTTAATCGAATAGAATAGCTTCAGGGTATTCCTTTAGTTTGATTAAGAAAAGTCTGATGCATTTCCCCCAACAAATACCCGTCTTCTCTCAAATCAAAATATTTGCAGTCGCTTCCTTCTCGTAGCGCCTGTTGAAATAGATTCACCTGCTCCAACTTCTGGGTGATTTCATTAAATTTGATCAGGTTGAAGTGTTGTTTTTGAGCTTGATTACTTAATGCAGGTGGAAAGTATGTCATGCATGGTGGTTGTTTTTCGTGCGAAATCGTGGTAGGTCAACTAGTGGAGATAAATATTTGATTCAATAAAACCTGACGGGAAAGATAAAGTTGAGGTTGTAGGTAAATTCGACAGTTAGGATTTACGGTCTTATCAATGTGTTGATTTGTCAAATATTTAATTTTGAATTGAAGTGGTATCAATGACTGGTTTCAATGATTTATGATATATCAGTTGAACATGACAAAGAAGAAGATTTTTATTATTTCCTTTAGTAAATTATAGTGATGAATCTCAAAATATATTCGAAATTTTTTATCAATCGATCCTGGCAAAGTTTTTTTCTGTATGCTTTGAAAACTCGACATACTTTCATAGTATAGGATTGGCCACAAAAAGACAAAGTGTCATTATAATAGCAGGGTCTGCGTCTTTTAATCTGCTCACGTTCTTATACATGTTCATGCATGATTTGCAAGAGAGACGTATCAAAAACTAGATTATTTAAAAGCATAGGTATATGAATTTCTCATAGATTTGCAGGAATTGAAACGTGACAAGCCTTTTCAAACAATGTGGATCTTATAGTATGTCGTATTGTGGAATAGTTTAAATATCTTAAAGGGGCATTGGACAAAATTTTGAAATTTTGTTAGTGGATGATATACACTTCCTGTGTTAGAAAATAACAGTCAATTTCCAGATATTGGGAAAATGTTGATCAAAACCTTCAAAAAAGTCAAAAAAAATTGAATTTCATTTGATTTGTTGATTTTGGGTACGAGGTATTCTTTAAACATATTTATTGATGCTATATAATGAGAAAGAGCCAAAGATTTGTTTGTAAAACATTCCTTTCACATCACAGATTACAGAAAAATTAAAAGAAATTTTGAGTTTTCATTAGATCTCTTGAAAAGGCAATTTCTAGAAATTTAACTATAGAGGGCAGTATTTATCTTTGTCGACAACGATAATTAAAAATAAGGGAATATCTAAATATTTTAATACATAGGGTGTGAATTTGACAATGAAAATTTGCTTGCTATTATTATTATTAGCTTCAAACGATGCAAAAATCTTAAAATGTTTGGGTAAAAGTTTGGGGATGATGCTAAACTTGTCCAATGCACCTTTAAGTAAGTTGTAATAAAGAAGACAACAAAATGATTGTACTAAAACATGAAATTATCGTGTGTAGAATATTCTTGAACATGAACAACACACATTGAGCTCGAGTAAACAGCAAATCTCAGTACCCAAGGAGAATGTAACTTGTAACAGGGTTTACGTTCAATTGTTGAGTGTTTTTACTCCGGAATGTGAGTGTGTTTAAGACATTTAAAAGTACCATTGAAATATTTTGTTCAAAACATCATTAAATGGGAAGAGAAACATAGTCCGATGTGGAAATCGTTGTTTACACATCTGGATGATATTTGAATTATAATGCGTAGATGTCATACCTATATATGTAAGTTAATTGTCCATGTGATTCTTTTAATTTTGTATTAAGTATGTAATATTTTGACATTTTATGGTAAATTGTCCCAATGGTAAATTGTCCCAAAGTTGTACGCATTTGTTGGGTTAATGTATGTTATGGCATCGCTTAACTGAAGCAAAGTGTTGCACATGGCAACATGCATGACTAGTCACATCGTATAAACTCATTTTGATAGATAGGTGAGATACTTTCCTTAAATCGAATAAAATAGCTTTAGGGTATTCCTTTAGTTTGATTAAGAAAAGTCTGATGCGTTTCCCCCAACAAATACCTGACTTCTCTCAAATCAAAATGTTTGCAGTCGCTTCCTTCTCATAGCGCCTGTTGAAATAGATTCACCTGCTTCAACTTCTGGGTGATTTCATTAAATTTGATCAGGTTGAAGTGTCGTATTTGAGCTTGATTACTTAATGAAGGTGGAAAGTATGTCATGCAAGGTGGTTGTATTTCGTGCGAAATCGTGGTAGGTCAACTAGTGGAGATAAATATTTGATTCAATAAAACCTGACGGGAAAGATAAAGTTGAGATTGTACTTGTAGGTAAATTCGAAAGTTAGGATTTATGGACTTATCAATGTGTAGATTTGTTAAATATATAATTTTAAATTGAAGTGGTATCAATGACTGGTTTCAATTATTTATATTATGATAGTTGAACATTTTAACATATTAACCTCATAGAATGTAGCATGACAAAGAAGAAGATTTTTATTATTTCCTTTAGTACATTATAATGATGAATCTCAAAAGATATTCCAAAATTTGTATCAATCGATCCTGGCAAAGTTTTTTTCTGTTTGCTTAAAAACTCGACATATTTTCATAGTATAGGATTGGACACAAAAAGACAAAGTGTCATTATAATAGCAGGGTCTGCGTCTATTAATCTGCTCACGTTCTCATACATGTTCATGCATGGTTTGCAAGGGAGACGTATCAAAAACTAGATTATTTAAAAGCATAGGTATATGAATTTCTCATAGATTTGTAGAAATTAAAACGTGACAAGCCTTTTCAAACACTTTGTGGAACTGAAAGTATGTCGTATTGTGGAATAAAACAAATAGCTTAAGTAAGTTGTAATAAAGAAGAAAAAAATGATTGAACTAAAACATGAAATTATCGTGTGTAGAATAAATATTCTTGAACATGAACAGCACACAGCTCGAGTAAACAGCAATCTCCATACCGAAGGAGAATGTAACTTGTAACAGGGTTTACGTTCAATTGTTGAGTGTTTTTACTCCGGAATGTGAGTGTGTTTAAGACATTTTAAAGTACCTTTGAGATATTTTGTTCAAAACATCATTAAATGGGAAAAGAAACCTAGTCCAATGTGAGAATCGTTGTTTACATATTTGGATGATATTTGATTTATAATGCGTAGATGTCATTTGCTATTAGCAATTTGAAAATAGAATACCAGTCAAGATGTCTGATTTGGTATCATTTTAGTTAATGTTTCTGTGTTATATCAGAAATATTAAAAAAAATAAAAAATAGTGGGCAAAGAGGAAAGATAACTAAAAAGAACACGATTTTGGTCACTCTCTCTATATATTTTAAGTAGTTTTAACGTTAATACATTTGCATTTCAAAAAATCAAATTATATCGATGTATAACCATGTAACGTCAAATGCACAACGAGACTTCTAATGTTCGCCTGATATCGTTTGCATGAGAATATTTTACGTAGTGCATAAATAAATCTCTAAACAACTTTACAATATCTTTATCGTCAGTCATAATAGTTTAGGTTGAAAAATCTATCTGAGACATAGCCAAACTCCTGGATCTATACCTGAACATGCGTCTTGGGTCTTCATTTATCCTCGAGGGTCACAGAATCGTTAGTTATTATTTAGCTAGTGTGGTGACGATAAACCAAATTGTCATGAGGTCTCGTGTGTATTGTATAATTCGTCATGCATCGACCGGCAATGGATATTGGTGTAATGAGAAGATACATCATTCTAGTAAACTGACTGAATTGACATTAAATTGTTTAAGATATGGTCTCTTTTTATGAAAATGGCGTCCCTGTCGGATATGATTACACCATGAGATTTTAATGCTTCGGATTTAATGACAAAATGATTTCAATTTCCATCGGCATGATTATTATATTGTTATTGTCATGATTTGCTCGCTATAGTGCTCAATTTTATTTGGGGTAAATTCTGTAATTATAGCCACAATTTATTTTTCGACCAAGTCGACTGTTTTTTTTTTTAAATATCACTGCACATTATTGTATAAATCATAGAAGTATAAAGCCAAAGTAAACTGTTTACCATTGTAGGTTGGATACTTAATACAAATGCATGCTCGTATATTATGAATTTGTAGGTTGCTATTAAAATCGCGTTATTTATAATTTTTTATGGTTACAATGTTTACAAATACAAGCAATAAAGTTACGTAATCTTTGTCGTTGATCAAAATCAAACATAGCATCGGATATATTTTTTATTTAAAAAATTCAATAAAGAGAATCAACATCTAAACTCACTTCTTATAACCATGTTTTCACTATAGTATTATATAGTTTTAATCTATAATTCAAATCGTCCCGTCTGCGCATATACCTTGTTCTATAATACTCAATAAGATTTGAGGTAATTGACAATTTTAGTCAGTATTTGTCCATCTGCGATATTGGAGGAAATTGAAACGTGCATATAAATGGCGTAATCAAAGTCCAAGTAGACAATGTATGCGAGGTATAGATACAGCAAAAGCTCTTTGATAGACGTTTATATTACAACAAAAATTGAACACAGAATTTCCGATTTCGAATTATGGATTCTTGATTCAGTTAACGAAAGATATAATAACGACTAACATTCTGATGTTTTATGATTGATAGTGGAAGATTGCTAGATCCCCAGCGCAGTCACCTTCGGAATGGAGTAAAATTTGTTTTACAAGTGGAAAACAAAATTGTTACGTACGTAGATATTCAATCAACAAATATTAAGTCTTTCTACTTTAAGCAAGCTTTGCAAAATGCTTACGTGTCCTGCTCGCTGTTGAAATCAAAACAACAGAGGTTAAGTTGTAATTTTTAAAGAGCTCATTACTATAGGTTATGATATACTATATTTTAAATCTTACTATTTAGATTTAGGTATCATGTCGTTTTAATAAGTTGGCTATTTATAACAACGTAAACACTCTTCGCAAATCCCTTGCAAATCTTATTCTTATGATTCATTATCTTTCATGACACAATCGCAAAATTTTATATCTCATCTGCAAATTCAAATGCATATTTTACAGAATGTTTGTATCTGTCCTATCTTGGTTAAAGATGTATATATTTTTTTATTTAGAACACAGTACGGAACTAGTGGTTATTGGTAATAATCATGATAATTGTAAGAGTTTAATTCTTGCGCATATCTTATTTTGCATAATATCAGTCATTCATTGACCGTAAGAATGTCCCGTCCCTTACATAACTTCCAATATCAAAACAGTAAAAAGGCTCGAGAAACCGACATCAGTTCTGATTGCTTTGATTAATATAAACAGGTGTTTTAATTTTCACTTAGAAGTCATTACCCTCCGACACTAACATCTGATTAAACCGCTTCATAGCAACCGCCAATGTTACGTTATAAAAGCTCGCTTAATTACATCCATACTCTATGGATTTTCCACAACTTCTTAACCTGTGCTTAAATAAATTATCTCCAGTTAATTTGCCACTTTTTACAAGGTAAGTTGAGTCAACGGCGATTATTGGCTTCATAAATATAATTGAATATCATAAATTCAATGCAATAGTGACTTTGTCATACTGACTGTGTATTGCTCTCTTCTTCTTCTTTTTTTCATTATGACGTTCCGACTCTACTTTACTATGCGTGTACGACAATAGGTAAGTACATGATTTTCAGTATCAAAAGCACAAGTCCTCTTGATAATGACTCAATAAAGGATAAACGATTAAACATTGTCATACATTCATAACTGATTCTTTTTATTCAGATTACTTATTTTGACAAAACAACATGGATTATTTATCATATAAAACCTTTCCTTTTAAATTTCATGCTGTACTCGATGTTTTGATAGAGTCACTAATTATGTAATAAGTCTAGGATTTGTAAGACAAGTCTTTGTTTTAACTCAATGTACTTAATTGTCAACGAACGTTTGTCTTTAATTCAAACCTTTTCGAAAAATCAAATTGCTCACTTTTTACCAAAGTAAGAAGAGTCTGAAGTGATATTTCTTAAAAATGAGATATAACTTTCTGCGATAGCTCAGGTGTTTTTTCTACGCGAGTTCTGTACATTTTACTAAATTACTTTCTATTTTGTTAGGGGCATTTTCAATTAGAGTTATTACATTTAGTACAAGTTATGTTTTTCATTTTCCTCTCATATTGCACCTGAACTCATTTGGTAGTTACTTACCACACAAGAGTTACAACATGTTTGTAAAGGTTGTGTTATATTTTCTATTAACAAGAATTCATTGCAGGCAAAACAATTTTTGCAAACATAATTAATTGTGTGGCACTAGCAACTATGATTCTTGTCCTTAAACATTTTAGGTGCCAGATGTGTACGTACCTTTTTATGCAAATGAATCAATTTAGAATGAATAAAACTAACATCATGTAAGATTTTTAGAAACACCGAGCCGTGGTTTTTTATATTTATTATATCGCTATTGAGTTGTTTTTGTACAAAATAAGAATAAATAATAATAAATTAAATTAAATGATACTGTATATATTGTACAATATGTAAACGTAAGTGTGTGTCTAAATTGTTTTAAATCGTTTGTCAAAAAAAAAAAATACTGGCTTTGATTCCAAAAATGATGATATCATTAATTATGAGCTGATTTTATGATTTGTAACGTTCATCAATGTCATCACGAGATTACACATTTCGTGTCTCCTATCACAAGTGCAATTATTATTATTGTTATTATGATTTTATTTATGTCAAACGCTCTGGATTGAATATTGCTGATTCATAATCTATACAAGTACACGCTTCGCAGCATAAAATCCACTAGTAAGCATTGAAAATATTTATACATATTAGCGATAAGACAAGATAATGCCTGACGGGTACGATCGGTCAAGGTCAGTCATCGGAGATTATTTATAGAGCATTTCTTTTACCAGGAAAACAACAATATTTTAGATGGAGTTTTATTGTGACTTTATGAAAAAGACTCACAAATAATTACGATATTTTGCAATACTATACACCTTTTAATTAGCAAATGTAGATATAACCAAGACATGTGAGGATAGGATGAAAGAGACGCGTCAGATTATATATCATTTCAGGTAGTCATTGAAGGCATGCGACATTTATCAAGCCGGTACAGGTAGTCAATGATTATGGGTAATCGTGTAACCTGATATCGGTTAGCATTTCATGTACATGATGTAAACTTGCTATTAAATCTTTGATGAAACCTTTTGATCGACCGCCTTTACGATGGATTTAAAAATGTCAACGTTATGATGATTTGACCAGTCAGGATATTATTGTGGTAGATGGTAAATTAATCGAGCGCTATATATGTTACAAGAGTTAATTTAGTAAACTAAAAGTTAGTTTTATTTTTATTGAACCGGGTATGATCATTTTTATTTGCCAATTTACGAAATCATTGCATATACTTAATTAATTTTTTCCTGATAGCTTCAGGAAAAAAATAATTGAATATATGCAACGATTTCGAAAAAAGATAATGAACACTATGATTTGAATTAATGAAAACTAATATTTCTTTTCTGAAGTCAAATATCACCTTTTCATAACGCGGCTTGTTTAATATATAATAATAATAAAAATATTAATAATAATAATAATAATAAAGTTCCATTGTTTGTCTTTTGAAATGTACCGATAACCATGCCTAAAGAACGTTAAGAACTGTGTCTGTAAAGAATTGTTATTATCAAACTTGGAGCAGAAAATAATTGTTGCCGAAATCGTTATTTGAATGTTCAATTTACTTTCGTAAAGATGTATTTCAATCCCCTATATATTTTTTCAATCATCAATTCAGTGTTTTTACGATTTTGTAAAACACGATCTGAAAATCAATGAAAAGTACGCATAATTTGCCCCTTCGCCAAAATGACGAAGATGTGGATATGACTTTTTTTGCATTCATATAAAAAAGGACAGGTTTGAATGGCTGAAATAAAGCGACTACGATTTATTTTAAATTCCTATATAGATATTGCATGTTTGAACATTTCAAGCATCTCCTTCTTCAGGCTCTAAATCTAATGTAACAAAACTTGTGTGATTGTTGCTTAGTGCCACTTGCGAGAACGGATATAACGGATCAATGTGGGTTGATGCATTGATAGTTTTGATGAACCTTTTGTAAACAAAGAAGGTGGTATTTCTTTTTATTGTGTGAAACAAATGTGTTAATAGTTTTTGTGAATGACTTTAATTTTGGGTATATGGATATCACTAGATTTTTGTACTTTTCCTATGAATTATATCTAAGTAATTTAATACAACATTAAAATATACAGGCGTTATTCTTATTGTTCATCAAAGGGATAGAGTATAGCGTCTCTTTACACTAGATAAATTCACTGAAAACTTAAATGATAAAATCATTTCCAATTCCAAATGAAAGTGAGTGTTGAATTACTTTCACGATAACGATTGTATCCAGAAAAACCCAGGCATGCATATGGAATTGCGTTTACTTTTTAGTCTACGAAAGTCAGTCGAATAAAGATCTTCAGAGTACTCAAGACAAGAATGATTGTAATAATGGGAGACGCGTTTCCTTATTTTATCCAGCTTTTCAGACTCGCCGCAAGTGTCATTAACTTAACAGGCTTACCTGAGTGGTAAAAATTCGAACGGAAAACACTTGAAATGTTCTTCTCAATCTTAAGTATCTGGTTCATTTTTAGCATTTTTAGGTTTGATTTGATGATTGACAATTAATGATTTAATTTTTTATACAATATATAAATAATATTTCGTTAGATTTCTAACTGGAAATTGAATGATCAGAAATCGAGAATGTCACTTGCGTTTTCGAAAAGCAAAACTCTACGGAAGTTATGTTTACTGTAAATAGTAAAATGCTTAAATTATCAGATTATCAAAATTTCTTTGTCACAATTGTGTTCCACGTCAGGAAAGGTACTTTTAAGAAAAATCGCCAAGGTACCATTTGTTACATTAGTATTAACATTAGAATAAATGCATGGCCAATTTGCAGATTCATGAATGTTAATACCATCACCATTATTATGGGCTTTTCAATCTCTTTCCAGCCTATTGATAACTAGGATGTGTAGCTGTTATATCTTAAGGATCACGTAAACAGGATAAAGCATGAATGAAATCAATATAATTGGAATGCTAATAGTTTGTAATGTAATCACAACCTATGTCAAATAAAGCGCAGTTTTGCAAGTCAGATTTGTAAGTGGTGGATTTCTTTGTCCGCAAATCAAATTATTGAAGGACTGTTATGCGAGCAAGAACATGATTATTACATATCAGGCTGTTTGGCTCAGGTGTGCATGTTGTAGAACAAGATTTGCAAAATAATTAGTCGCTTATTTGTTCAACGTTCAAGGACTTCCAATCTCATACGTTATGAATGTTATCTAATTTGATGTAATGATCGTAAATCATCCAAGTAAATGAACTATTTAAAGGTTACATGCAAAGGCTGGGCATATTTGACACCAAAGTCTAGAATTTAGCTGTATCAAACAAATTAAACACAAAAGTAATCAATTGTCACCAAAGCAACAGCAAAATAAGATAAAATAACTATTACTCAATGACCATTTCACAAAAACCAATGATCCAAGCAACACCAAAAATGACAAGAATAAAGGTTACCCAAGAATTATGCAGTGTTGCCAGTCACGATGCAAACCAAAGGGGTTTTGATATTATGTATTGAAATATTTTTTGACTTTTGACTAGAAACGGTGTTTAATTTGAAAATAGTTTTTTAAAGTTTACTTTTAATATCATTTGAGATTCATACATTATTGTAAA
>JXSR01S009106.1:88266-98296 GCA_000969725.1 Ophiothrix spiculata
GAGGGTCAAAAAACTGGGTCATTTCAAGCGATTTGTTGGCAAGAGCGAAAAACAGGGTCATTCGGTGTAAGTTTTCGAAAAAATCGACAAATATTTTGTAAAAAAATTCGAAAAAATCGACACATTTTTCGTAAAATTTTCAAAAAATCGACAAATTTAGCGAAAAAAGCGGGTCATTCGATGTAGGTTCTTGAAAAATTGGGACAATGGATGAGAGTTACCATAAAAAAGGTTGACTTTCAAAATAATAGCGGGTCATTGGGTGACAGCTCAGTGAAAAGGGGGGTCATTGGGTGAGAGCGGAGCAAAAAAAAGGGGGTCTATCGACAGGAGCATGACGCGTGCCAACATATGGGAGTGCCCCCCCGGGATACTCTATAAATCTTGAAGTATGCGGAAAGCAGCCGATTAACGTACATAAACCAATATGTGCGTACGGGGAAGTAAATTAGTCCCTGTTTGTAAAATCAGAGTACCCATTCTTGCTGAACTTATGCTCAATGTTTATAGGAAAACAATTAGCCAAAAATAATACCAAAATCATTAATATTCATACAAAAAATATTAGTACGCAGTGTTTTGGTCTTAATCAATCCTAGTTTATTTGTCATTATTTTGTATTGTTACGCAATACAAAAACTGCAGTTCACAATATTTCAGATTACAAGGGATATGCTTATATATGTTTAAAATAACCGAGTAAAGTAACCCCATGAAAATGAAAATAAAGCCTCTATTTTATACACAACGGTAATGTGCTAGTTCACACAATCATTGCATGATATTTTAAACACACTTAACCACTGAACTAATCATCACCTTTATAACTGTACAGAGACTTTGGAAACACTGACGTGTTTATGAAATGTGTGAAATTAATTTATGCTTTTTTGCACAAGTCGGTTGCAGAAATAAAACGTTTTGATGGTACATTTCGTGATAGTTTGTCATATTTGAAATGATTATTATTAATATTTGTTAAAAATTGGGTTGATTGAAGTTTTAAAGTTGTACGTGTAATCGGGAAAAAACAGTGCTTATCATTTATGACACAATGTGAGAAAAACAGTCAAATCTTTCCTTTTTTATTGAACGCAGTAGAGTTTTGTCAGTAAGGTAAATCTGCCTTTGATAAATGGATATTGTAGTACATCAAAATTCCGATAGAAAAACATAAGCAACTCAGTTGGGACGTGATCAGCGAGCAATTTTATGTAAGGATTTTCCAAATACAAGTTAAACATTGATCGGCAAATGTTTCGCTCTGAGACGAGTATAGCATGGCTGATGTGCGAAATCTTACGCATTGTCAAACATTTAATATGTGACAAGTAAACCGTTGAATACATGAGAGTGACTGATCGATGCTGCTGCCAATACTCAAATCCCTGTGGTTTTATTGCAAGGCATGCAGCATATCTGATATTAATTAACTGTCAAATTCTGCCGTTTTCCTTGTTTGTCAAGCTGAATGTATTTATGAATATAGCTGAGAGACAACTATTACAGAGTAGAGATATGACTATTTTTTGATACAAAAATGCATCAATCTTATATTTCATATACTAAATCGCTGTAGGAAATTTGAGCATGCTTCAAATTTATTATTGTGATTCTTGCTTCAAAAGGACTCAAGCATGTTTTGGATAAGCTAATATCATTCCAAGTAACATTACCGTTAATTAGCATCTTTCTTACCTGTTCAGGACGGGCAGTTCGTTGTCAATTGATGGAAAAGGACAGGTAGCGAACATGGTCTTAAAAGCTTTGGACATTTTTATATATTTTTATTTTTACAGCATAATTTGTATGATTGTATGATAAGATAATCCTGGTAGAGTACTTAGAACCTAATTGTGAACCATGTTATTGACAACATAGGTACAAACAGAGAAGCTCTTTCGGATAAACTATACTATTAAAATGGCACTTGGAAAATATCGTGTTCAGGCTTGCAATAAACTATACCGAGATGCGCCGTATGAATGCTTGTTTACCTCAACGAAACCCCTTCTTAAGACGCTTTTAGCTTTATTTAACGTTCATCCTTTTCAGATTCTCTCCAAATGTTCATTATTAGAACTGGATCTTTTATTGTTTCAAACAAAATCGCAATTTTATGCAATGTTAGTTCAGAAGCATTACTCTTCTTTTCTTATATTGTCAAACCCTCTCAAGTTATTTTGATTCAACAATGTTCAATATAAAACGTGAGCTCTAAACCTTTTATCTCAAAATCTTTTGTATTGAGCAAGTTTCCTTTTCTGCCAATTTATTACCCATCTTGTCGCAACCTTTCAGCTCGGAACATGTTTTTTATGTATACAATTTTACCGAGCCCTTAGCATTTGTACGATATTGGAAAGACGGTTGAAAACAATATTTAAATCAAAGGAAACAAAAGTTTCGTTATTTGGCTCATGTTAATAAATACTTGTTCAAAAATTATTTGAATATGCTTGTATTTTTTAAATAATTCAATTATGCTTATTAACCTTCTTGTTCAGTACATTTATATGCCCTTAAGGAGTTTTTAACTAGTTATAAGAAAAAATACTTGACATGATCGGATCAGGAAAAAACCCGATGAAATTCAATCACGTTTTTAATCAATCTATGACTTTAACAGAAAATAAGCAGTCTTGCAGAAAATGAAAATTCTCACCTTGAAGCTTAAACATATTTGATATACAGTTGCATATAAATTAACATTTTCAAGTTCGTCGACCGTAGCGAATGGGGTAAATCATTTCTAGAAATAAAAACACAATGAATCTATGTCTTGTTGTATTCAATCCCTTGTCGATGCTAGAAATGTTGTTCAAAGAATATTCGATTGGTGTAGAGGGATTTGCTGCCTTAGTAATTTTAAGGAACACAGTATTCACTAGATGCCGTTATTATTTGCATACTCTTGTTGCTTTAACATTATCTTCCATGCATTAATTTCTGCAGTATACATATGATGAATACTACATCTTACTTTCTTTAACTTAATAGCAAGGCAACTTATTTTGTATTTGTGGCTGTCCTGTCCGTACGCGTATGAGCCGTAAATGCCAGAAACTTAATTTTACGCTATAGGTGTCAAGGTCGGAATTTGCCGAAATTGATTTTTTGACAGATTCACAATACTTGTGCTTACAAACAACAAAATACCAGCAAAGTTTCATTTCAAGAAAATGATAGGAAATGTGACATAAATCTGCATATTGTTTATACAATCAACCAAAAATATCGGACTTCTTATCTTTGAACGCATTTATCTCAGTTATACGTCTTACTCTCTGACAACCTTTGACGGACCATGACTTGACTTCTGGAAATCCTGTGAAGTTCATTAAGGTGTTATTGTGATCCTTAAAGCATGGTCTTTGCAAATATTTAAATAATAGTGAAAATGACAAGAGTTTGTATTTACGGCTGGTTTTGGATGGACGATCACATTTTATAAATAACATTTGATCTCTCCTCTGTTTTTATATAACACAGTTTGATGCTGTATTTAAAATAAATGTTTTTCCTAATCAGAACACATCCAAAAATATATAATATACATCACAGAAAACGCTGTAAACACAGAAACAAAAACATTCGACTTTTTTCTATTTGATCTTTTCAGAGCCACTCTATGGTTATACAGCAGTATGTAATTAAATATCGCACGCTGTCACTCTTAATGCTGTATCTCAGAAATACAAGTTACTTGTTATACATGTTTTGTATATTATAATGTAGATATTGCGTATACGCATTTTTGAAGGAAATAAATAAAAAGATTCCCTTTTAAAATGTTCAAATTGTGTCAGATTTCAAAATTGATTAGCGTTGGTGAACATTACCGTATGGAATAATTAGAGTATGCATTGATTTGACAAGTGTGTAGAAATATAATTAGGACTACCAATGGGAAGTCGTTGAAATATTAGTATGTGGGGATTAATAACTCGAGCTAGCTTTGATTTACATACCTGCCAATATAATTGCGACTGCTAGTGGGATTTCCTTTACGTTCCAGGAATTACTTCTCTTGAGATTCCATTGTTAATTGCCTTAATGTACATGACATCATTCGACAAATGATGATTTTGTCATATTTAGCTAATTGCTAAATCCATCTTGATACTCACATATTTTATTATAAGCAAGTGTAGAGAAAATGTTTCCAAGCATTTGTATAGGCTGACTGGATATGAAATATTTTCTTTCAAATGGAACATTTGCTTATTATATCGGTTTGCTCTTTTAATGAAGTTAAAAGTTATTGAATAAAATATTGACGATGAGTTGTAGTTTGAAATATATTTTCAATAAAAAAATATTAATTATACTATCCGACTCCCCTCTCTTGTATACATGCATTAACCTGAAATGTGTTATAAATTACCATTCGTTTTGTTTTCATTGATACTAAGAAGTAATGTGAATTTGTTAAACCAAGAACGATATGAATGAAAGTGAAATTATATAATGTAGTGTGACAAGCACGTGTACAATGCAGTTGTCGTCAAAAAATGGGTTTTTTTTCACTGTCACCTTCCCCCTGGTCACCTTCAAAGCGATATTAACATGCTTGTCGTAATACGAGTGTGAATTTAGTAAATATTCATATCATACAATTGGAATAACATAAAACCTATTATGAATTAACTAATTAAATATATATATTTTTTAATCCGGAAAACAATGTTGCATCCTACTCCAAATTATGTCATACAATAATTTGTATTTTGTTTTTTGAGAACGCACATTTATCTTTTGAAGGTAAAAGTGCCTGGAACTGATTTGATATACAGCTGTTCTTACAGTTTACTGTTCTTCACCGATTGATATATTAGTCTAATCATTTAAGTATACCCCGGAGATGTAGATGTGCTTCTTTTTGTTTTTGATTGTTCCCTTGTTTTGAAATATTCTTTTTTATGTAACCATATTATAATTGAAAAATAAAAAAAGGTTTATTAACCGAACGCATTGATTATTTCATAATTTCATTATAATATTTATTGACAGGCTGCGCTTTTACGCTCATACTCGTATATTTCAAGTGTGAAACGAGACGCCCTGTTTTCACATTTTAACAGGCTGCTGTCGCATGTTCTATAATACAGTCTAAATAGTACGCAGCATACCGGTATCATGTTGTTTTTTCAGCCATTTCACTGTGTTGTGCGCAAGTGACGTAAAAATGTAACCTGCGCACAATGTTGTATTATGGTGGACCGCACAGCGCACGATAACCGTATGTTGGGTACTTTTTACACTGCTTGAGTTCAAATGTTCAGTTAACGTGTGGTAACAAAATAGTTTCTCATTTTTTTGTAAAATAAGCATATGTGTAAATTGTAATTCCTTTTCATTGCGTTCACCAATCCATGTAAGCCTATTGTTTTATATATTAGAAATAAAAAACAAGAAACACATAAGCAAAAATCTCACAATCATTCAGGCAATCGTGATTAAAATTTAGATTCATTATATTTTAATTATTGACATACTGTCAGTTAAAGGGAACGGTCTAGATCCTTCCGCTACATTAGACCATGTTTAAAGGAATTCCCTGAATTTGTAGAATAATGAGTTCCAATTGATCCTCCTCTGAATCTCGCCGTAGATGGCGTCCTAGATGACGGTACGGTATTTCCAGATGAGAGTTATAAATCTAGACGAAAGTTGTAAATAGAGACGAGAGACGGGGACAGGAAATTTCATCAGGAAAAAACGTCATCAAGGTATCACTGCAATATTCGGAATAAAAAGGAAGTGTTGTGACCAGTTTTAACAAATATTGAATTGATGATTAATCTATTGTAGACACGAAGACATTGAAGAAATATAATTCCATACAATGTTCTGTAGCAATGTGGAATCAGTCTGTTAAGTAAAACTATTTTTACATCATTAAAAGGTCAATGTCTGAAAGAAAATACCTGTCTTATAAAATTCTTCTAAAGAATTATGAGGAAATACTTCTTATGATAAAGCATGTACTTACAAGTAATCCCGAATTAGGTTTTGAGAATAAACTTTGCCCCAGTGTATTCGAATTCATTGCCCTTTAAAGATTCCCGAGATAACAAGTTGCTTGAAACAGTGTACTTTTTCAAAATAGACTTTTAAAAGTCCAGAATTATTTACGTTCTGGGTGTTTTTGCATTTGGTCTTTGATCTTAGTATGAAATTCATACTAGCGTACAGAACACGGTATATGAAATAAGTATGCATTTATACTAGCATGCAAGCACGGCGTGGGTGAAGTGTTTAAAGTTAAAGGTTTAGATGAATTGATTCCATTGAGTTCAGTGTATGGTCTATGGATTAGTTAGGCCTATTGTGTGAAACGTTTGCATTGTATTCTAAGCAAGTAAAGACACGCACATATAGGTTTTTAGTTATGGCAACATCGCGGGTTTGCAACATGCGTATCACCTATTTATGCGTTCCAGGAAATCTTATGCGTACGAATTCCTAAACAGATAATTTGTGCACAGTATGGTTGGTATTAGCTGACCTTTTGCAATATATTCGCCGTTGTTAAGGAAGGTTACTAGGTTAAGAAACCAAGTCCACTTGAAGAAATTAACATGACAAAGAGCAAACTGTTTGAATACTCTCCATCATGTCCATATTGCATTTTCTTAAAGTTAAACATTACTTTACGTATCTGCGAGGCATTCGAGGCAGTTCAAGACAAGCAAGCACAAACAATCGCTTTTTTTTTGTCCGCAATGCGCACAAAGCACATGCGCAAATTCAATATTTTACCGCAAACGTATACGCGCACAATCTTGAGATTTCTACGTATTACGCTCATTTTGCATTTTGAAATATAATGCGACTTTCTTCATGTCTACGTGTAATACAATCTAGCTTAATTGTTGTGACCAGTTTTAACCAATATTGAATTAATGATTTATATATTGTAGACACGAAGACATAGAAGAAATCGAGAGATCATGTTCTGTACCAATGTGGAATCAGTCTGTTCAAAACTATATTTACAACATTAAAAAGTCAATGTCTGAAAGAAAATGCAAGTCTTTTAAAATTCATTCTAAAACATTCTACTCAAGAATTATGATGAAATACTTCTCATGATAAAGCATGTACTTACAAGTAATCCCGAATTAGGTTTTGAGAATAAACTTTGCCCTAGTGTATTCGAATTCATTGCCCTTTAGGGATTCACGAGATAACAAGTTTCTGGAGCAACATGCTTTGCACTAGAACAGATTTAGATTATAATAACAATAAATAATTAGCGCTTATGATACAACCTGGGGTTTTTCATTCGCTACGTGATGTGAATATATTTGGGATTTAATGCAAATGCAATATTTAAGATTACTAATTTAAACAGGAGAATCATAAGATATATATTTGTAAATGTTATGATAGGATTACTTTCTCAATGTATTATTCGCCGCATTGTATTGAATTAACGGAGGTGAATGAATTTAGTTCTCATATTTTACTTAGAAGAGAAGATTATTTTCTGTCAACAATACATATGAATACATCTTATAATCAAACACTACTGTTGAAGAGATAAGTATATGTAAAAAATAGGAGGGAACACTGTCGTTTGAAATATTGATCTCTACGTTAAAGGGTTTCAGAGTCAAGACACGAAAAATTGACCTTCAAATGAAATGTTAAAACAAAAAGTACAAAAGCCCAAATGCATTGACATGTTGATTATAAAACGTTTCATACTCATATAGATACAAAACATTACTTCATATTTCCATTCTTAAAAAGTAATTTGTTATCTTTTTTTCATTTTATTTCATGTTCATCTGCGTAACGTCAATGCTCACATCATAGGTAAGTTTTAATTGATCTCATTACTGTCTAGGTATGGATATCAGTATTGAAAAGAAGTGCATTTAGTTTATATATACTTAAAACGTTTGACTTGTCCTCATCCAATTCATTATTCTTAAAGGAGAACACTTTATAAGATACATAAGAAAACCCCTATCATCCGTTGTCTTGTCCTCTATATTCGTCACTAATTCTAAATCATAATTAAGTGTACATTACTAATTTGAAAATATCATAGGAAATCATCATTTCGGCACGATGTCTAGTAGTGTTTTTATGCACCTCTGAGCTTGTTTCAGTGACCATGATATCATACACAACCGTCCAAGCTTACGCAACCCATAAAGAAATTATCTACAATGCTGTCCTATCAGACACTTAATTGTCAATGACATAAGTTTCATATTGCTGCTAAAGAATTATGATACAAATTACATGTTGTAAAATGAAATGAATTAACTTATTGATGTGCTTGATTATACTGGACATACCTTAAATTGTCATAATATATGTTTTTGTGTTCGAATAATCTTATAAGGATCCACCGACCTTGTGAGAAATGTTTATAAAGACATTGTTGGCGTTATCCACAATCAGTTTAATCTCGGTTGTTCCAGTAATAAGATTAAAATTGCATCAATCATCATCAATCCTGCTGTAAATATAAATGCTGTAGTTACTTCCAAAATTCAAAACAATGATATCACTTTTCAAGATGTATCTAGTTAGTTTTTAATCACATTATACGCTTTAAATGTATACTTTGATGATATAGGACAAACGCAGTTTTTATACCTATTTATGCAAGTTAATTACAGTTGCATAAAATTAGAGTGTATAATTGGAATCCATTGACAGATACGCTAATAGAAAATTATTCAACGTCAACAAAATATCTAGTTCAGGAAAACAACCGCGTTTATTATGTTTATAATGTGTTTTGCATTTGTTACGAGAACACAGATGCTAATAAGAACAGATGTATTATCATCCGATACGTGGCGATGTGTTATCTTTCGGAGGAGTAATTTTGGAACAGCCTATTTAAAAGTCCATTTAAATTTCTTTCATAATATTTGTGTGAATTTTACATAAGATGTATATCATTTAACCAACGTAATGTATGGCGGATATGCTTATTATGTTGGAAAAAAATACACGATGAACACACTAGAAAGTCGCTTTACACGTTAGCGTAACAACCAAAATAAAACGCACATCTTTCATGTTTTGATTCAAAATTAGCAGTTCATGGTATATTGTCTAACATTCTTTAGTTTCCCAACTTGGGTTTATCTGTATCGATCTTATAAGTAACCTTTATTTGATATTCTATCAAGAACGTATAGCTTGTTTGATGCCTTTTCAAAATATGACTTTCCAAAATTTACGATGAATAAGCTATTTCAGTATTCAGGAGTTAACTCATTCCTTCTTTAAATCTTCCTCTCATCTATAATATTTATATAACAATATTTGTATTCATATCTTTTAACGGAGAGATATAACTTCTACTTTGACCATACGCAATGCAATATACCACAACGTTGATCATGCTTTTATGCCTGTGATCCTCCTTACCCCGCACATATATTCTATTTCTTGTTGACCTGAGTACACCCATTAAATTTTCAATATTTCATACACGTCAAATGTGAGACATCATTATTTTGAATTATGACATACAACCTCTATTATTCATAACATTATCATTCAGCTATATTATTTGCGTTTTTTTTGTGAAAAATAATGTCAATTGTTATCGTTTGATTCCTCTTTGATTCTACAAAGGTAGATTACGGGTATGTCGTAAGCTTCTATTGAATTCAGCAGATGTTACCAATAATAGAATGTGTCAAGTCAAAGCATTTAGCCGTCAGCAACATATGATATGTTGATGCACAAAAGATGGTGTGTACGCGAGACAGGAAACCACATTTGCTTGGTATATATGCAAGAATATTTTCCTTCACACTGTTAAAATATATGTTCCTATTTGAAAATTGCCATTTGTTTTAAACTGCAGATAACTGTTTTGCTAATTCCGTTGAGTTAGTGTACTTATGATGTAAAGTTTAAATGTATTTAAAACACCTATCATAAAACAATAGCCGGTGAGAATATCGAAACTTTGAAATACGCAGGTATGGTACCAGGGTTGCACTACCTTTGCTAACAAACTTGTATTGGTAAATTTCACTTT
>JXSR01S009107.1:9825-33261 GCA_000969725.1 Ophiothrix spiculata
GGGGACAGGCTGGAGAATATATAATCACGAGTTTTCTGCATTAACAAATCTTGTGATTTAGTTCTTGTTAGGACTTTTCCTTTATATAAAAATATTATGCCAGTATTTGTTCAGTAAGACCTGGTTCAGTAATCACTATCGTTTAGAATACTTTAAATTATTTACACCAATCCACTTGTGCACTCTTGGATTATAACAGAGATTTTATGATGAAAAATTAATATCGTAAAGAATATTTTAAAATAGAATATATTGTATCATGAAATAGTTGTTGTTACAACAATATACATGAAATGTGATTGAAAAATAAATACCAAAAACAGATATAGAGTATTCTTTACAAAGGAAAGCAATACACAGGCCCTTAATATTTGTTGTTATACAAGATAATTCTGAACTACCATTTTATAACAGAATATATGATGCATTTGCAATATAGAGTATTTTTATATGAATTATTTTTTCATCATCAGATCTTTGCTCTAATCCAAGAGCGTATAAACTTATGTTTTGTATGATAATCTTTCCATAGAATATATTATTTTGATTTCAGACCTGGAATAAACTCAGCATGTGTTTTAATCAGCTCTTTCTTTTAAAAAACATTTTTTTTCTCGGAAAATCAGAAACTGATGAATCATTGGCTTTAATCTCATGTTATGAAGTATTTAATTTTTCAATTTCCCCCATATTTAAAATTTTAACAGCTGTATTTCAGGCATATTCTGCTACAAAAAGTACCGATGAAATATATTGATTTGTATAACCTAGATACCTGAATCACAAATTATGAATTGATGGGATTAATAATGTTTCAAATATTGTGTTACCTCTGGCTACAAGAGTGTTTTTAATTTCAAATGAATAGACGTAATCAACAGAAAATTGTCTGTTCAGAGGCAACAAAGATCCTATTCTATGTTATTACAATTATTAAGTGCAACATTCTTACAAGTGTTTTGATAATCAGAATTGTGTCTTTTTAATTTAGTACAAAACACTATGCTATATCTGGATTGTTTTTCTCTAAGCAAGAAACTTGCTAATGTTAGCACAATCTTGAAGAATATGAAAATACTAATCAAATTTTGCTTCACTCAATATTACTTATTCACTTTTAATTCAGTTTTACAAATAAAACATTCTTCAGTTGTTATTAAATTTTCAATAAAGAAATATTGATAAACCTGCCATTTTAAAATATCATCAGCACTAATAACACATTTTCAAATGGTTACAGGTAGCTTGGAAAATGACTGATTTAATGCTTGATTTTGTTCATATCTTTTTTAGGCTGAATAAGTGACATTATTGTTGATTTACTACTTTGCAATTTAAAGGTTATATCTGAGATTGGGATAGTGTATTATTCTTGGGCCGGTGAATATAAGTCAGATAAATCAAATCTTATTGTAGATATCTTGGTCTACAGTATGGCAAGTCACCTTTTGAAATCTTTCGAGGTTTAATTAGGATTTGCATATAAGGCCTAAGAAAAAAAAAAGTCTGTTTCAGCTTCCCGCGTGCATAGCTTTTAAAAATCGAAATTTAGCGCATTGAAATAATGAAAAAGTTAAACCGTTTGTCAGAGAGCAATGCTCACCTGAGAGCTTTTGGAATGTAGCACTATTCCCTGTCCCTTCATATGGAAGGGATGGGATGGACTTGGATTGCAGCTAGTTATTGATCAGAGACATTGGTCATGTGACATAAATTATGCAATATATCTAAGAAAGTTTAAGTCGCCTTCTTCTGTGGAACCTTTTTTGTCCAGTATCCTGACTCTGTTCCAGACTATTTAATCTCCTGTTTTAGCATAGTCTCCAACTGAAAAATTGCAATCATAACTTTTGCGATGTCCTTTCCTGGTACTAGATGTACAGACTGTTTCACCGACATATACGTAGGATTGCAATATGTACAGTTCACTTGGTAAATAGTTACCACAACACTTTTCAGGTGAAGTAGGCAAAGATTATGTACGAGGGGGTATCAAAAAGTTAAACTTTACCCAGAAGAAATGTCACCAGGAGCAAAATTTTATTATGAGATAGTTTAAGATTATGTATTATTGGCATGTTTACATACTGGCAAATGTTACAAGTAAAAACATCACTAATGGAAGAACTAGGAAGAGGAGGAAATCATTTTGGAAATTTGCAGAAGAGCACAAAATTGCTCTTCACGGCTCTCAAGAAGAGCAGTAGAAAAACAATCTAAAAACCTCCTCCGGAATAAATAAGAGTTGTTTAGCAATTACAAAGAACGGTTTCAAATTAAGAAGATATTAAGAAAAGATTAGAATCAGTCTTGAACTCTTCTGGAAAATATGCTCATTTGTAATGATTTTGCCAAAAATTACTGTCTCATTTTGGTTTTCAAATTTTGGTAAATGTTTTGCATTTGCAAGTAAGACAAACAAAAAAGCTGCTCTTCTGAATTAGATTCAGACAAGAAATAGAAGAGTAATTGCTCTGAAGCTTTTTAAAATCCAGTCCCCGGAAAAGGACATTTATTTGTCTGTGCAGATATCAATCCAAATGAACTTTTGATGCTGGCCATCATTACATTGTTTTCAAGCAATCATTAAAACCATTTTAAATGAAAGGTCTTTATGGTCTGAAACCATCACCTGAATCTGTATAAGTAAATTGACAGACAATATGGATCTAGCTTAGAGTTACTTTTGGTCACTGTTTATTGATCATGGCTATATAAGTTATCATATCCTTAAGCTAAATCTCTTCAATGAAATCAGATACATAAAAATACTTTGGTCAAAATTTGTCGTCTTATGTCAAGTTGCCTGAATGTATGTATCTGATATCATTTGCAAATTAATCTTACATGCCCAAGGTTATAATCAATTGGCCACAATATTGAATATGATATACAGATTTAGTTTGAAGCAATATTCATGAGTGATTATAAACAGGGTTAAAGGTGTTACTAACAATTCATTTATCAATATTATAACATAAAATGAGGTATGTGTTTAAATATTCAAAATCTATATAAGTACAACAACGTAAACTGTGATATTTATATCACATTGCGATATTTATGATGTTGAGATAATTTAAACCGATACACAAAGCAAAATTGTATTTATGATGTTTATTCCTGTTAACTTCCTTTGTGGCCTGAGCTAGCTGTTGATGAGGTCAAGATCAAATAAAAGCTTGTTTAAGGAGTCAATAGTAGAAAGCAAATCACCAGTTAGGTAGATGCAAATAAATCATATTAAGAGTAGCCTCACAAAGGAAATTACCTGTAATGGCAAAATCTAGAGTTGTTTAGAATTTGTTAAATGTAAGTGTTGTTTGCAAGCAATACATAATCAAGTACAAGTATGGTATGATATAATACTCAAATATTGATATCTCATCATTCTCAAGATGCATTTTTAAACTATCCATATATTTGTAAATCCCCTAAAAACAGGCTTTTGCAATTCAATGGGCGTGATTTTACATGTTACTTTTATATACCACATGCACAACAATTAGCTTGATTTTAAAGGTTACATTTGATGAAAAAGAGTGTTTGCCATTCTTTGCAAAAATGGACATAAAATGCATATTGTGTTAAAAAATGTCAGTAAGAAAATTCAATAGTCTCATGCAAACTATTGAGTAGAGTAAATACGACCTGAAGTGGCATATAGAAAAGGGCAACAGAGGTAATGAGCTGAATTTTGTTGGAAGCAATTGGTGAGGTGAAATCATTGCAAAACCGATAATATTTCCCATGTAGTTAGAGCGTAGGGAAACTTGAGGTAGAATAAAATCCTCAAACCGATTTTTTGGTATGTACTGGTGCCGAAAAATTTGTAGAATCACATATCCAAAATCCCCAAAAAATCACTTTGGGCAATTTTTTTTACAAGTGTTTAAACATAGCACTAATTTCTTCTTTGGGTAAGAAGAATAATCAAAGTATTTGTTTGCATGAAAGGGTCATCAGCGTGCGAGTTTACTAACGCGCTAGAGTAACGCATAAATACGCGATCATTATGGGGTGCGTTTACATGTGAATGCGCACGCTGATAACGCATAGCCTGGGCATATCTTTCCGCTAATGGTAATGCGGTCAATGCTATATAAAAAGGCACATTTAGGTACCTGTTATTTATCTGCACGATTGTGCATGTATTCATTTAATTACATGTATTATATCGTTTGTTTATTGTTTATTTATTTATTTATTTAAAGGTGTAGGTTCCGATCACATTCTCATCCCCCTGGGCTCAACCGGAAGTAGGGCCTACTATATTTTTTGATGCTATATCAAAGCCCATATTTTTCAGCAAGAAAGCTCGACCCAAATATATAGTAATTTCCAAAGATTTATATCTAGCATATGGTTATTTTTAAGACCCGATGCAGAGACGATGTCTACCCGACCCAAAAAGTCAACATAAAAGTGGTAACCATGCATGCGTGTTCTAAATTTTGTGTGTAATCGTTGACCGCGAAATCGTAAAAAGGGGTATTTTGAGCATCCATCTCCATGATTTTTTTAAAAAAGATACTTGTTGCACAAAGAAACCCACAACTTGCTTATCCGTGAATTTGATTTTTTTGTAATTCATGTAATATTTCTATGAAGAAAATCTTGGAAGATGCGGAAAAGATGTAACAAGATCTGGTAGTACAACAACAGACATGAAAAGTAGGCCTAATGTATATATTTATGTTTTGTTATTAATCATGTTAATTTATTAAAATTTAAAGAGTCTTTGGGAAGGGGTGACTGAAAATCTTGTCTTTCAAAACCATGAGATAGGCCGGGTATTATGCTAATTTTGTCCTAACGGTTTTTGCAAAAAAGGGGTAAAAATTGGGTAAAATCAATGAAAAATCTTTAAAAAGGGGGAGGGGGTATAGTTTAGAAAAACATGAAGAACTCGAATATCGAATGGTTACCACTTTTTATTTTGACTTGGGTGACCGGGAAGGCTGTGCTAAAAATTCCAAATGTGGGTTGCTATTTGTTTCTTATGCTGTAGTCAATAAGTTATTTGTCCAACAGTTTAGCATTATAAAATGATAAAGGTAGGCCTGTACATCTTTAAAGGTCGTAGTTTTAGGCCTGTTATGTTAGAAACGGCATCATCGAAACTTGATCCGCAACATCAAAGACAACAATATACCGTAAATAAAAAAACAGAGAATTTAGATTTTGAATAAACCTGATTAAAACTAAGCTTGTCTGATTACACTCTACTCCCTTCATCGTCCGGGATTTAGAACGTCACATTGGACATGATGATAAGAATTCAAAGGTGCCTTAAAACTGACTGTGGACATGCAGAGTTGCTTGAAATTCACCTAAAGCTGTACAAAAATTATTGGACTAACAGGCATTCCACTATATCTATACCATTTCCCTATAAACCCTGACTTTCAGTCCAACACAATTTGTCACAGTGATTTTTAGGAGACTGACGATGAAGCCTGCTCCGTACTTCGACTGAGACTCCTAAATTTGTTTCGTTGGCCTATACGTATGACGGCGATCCCTTTCGTCAAAATACCAAAACTTAACATGATGAATCATCCATGTCTTGCAATCAAGCCGATTAGGCACATTTTTTTTTCAATAATAGGCCTCAATTTGTTTAGGCCAACTTCCTTTTGCAACTTTTTAATTTCCATTTATGTCTTTATATGCCCTATAGTATATACCTTCAACAGAAACGTATGAACCGTTACTTCTCCCTATTTTTTCGTTTTTGGTTTTAAAACTGAATTTAAAAGAATATAGCTTCCTTTAGCTATACGTTGTACCAAGTATACCAAGTTGTGTTTCCTTGGCGAAAGCCTAAGACAAGGTCCAAAATCTGACCCCGATTTCACAAAAGTGTGAAAAAATAATTTCGGGGTGAAAATATTATCAAGAAACAATGAAATATATAATTTCTTAGGTAAAGCTGTCTGTAGTTTCTAATTATGTAACCTATAATCTCATTTCTCTTTTACCTTTTTTTTCGGAAATTTATGGTTTTTGTCCATTTTTGGTCAAAAATGGGCACTTTTCGGTGACAAAATATTTTACCAACCATGTAATATTGCCCTGTATACACCTAAAATACATGGGAATTAATGGGGACATTAATGTTTTAGATTATGTTTTGTATACTGAAATACTTGAAACACAACCATTTTCAATCAAATCAGTTACATCGTTTGTTTTGTGTGACAAAAGTAGGCTGAAAACCTTAAAATCGGACAAAAAATCAACATAAAATATGATAAGAAGGTTTTACAGACTTCATGTACCCCTTATTTTATTTGCAGTCTTTAAGTATATATAATAAATGAACACATTTAACTCTTTTAAAGTGTAGAAAAATTCATATATGCTATCCCTTGATTTTTCAAATTGTGAAAAAAATTATGGTCATTTGTTTTAAAAAAATGCATTTTGTTATTTATAATAATAATAATCATCATCATCATTTGTTTGGGCCTACTTTTTGCAATTAACTGTTGTCCCATTTATGTCTTTAGGCCTTTACCTGTAGAAAAACGTATCAACCGTTACAAAGTTCTCCCTATTTTTTCCGTTTTTGGGTTCTTAAAGAGCAAAATAACCACCGGCCAATTCGAGACCTATATTTAACACATTATAAATAACAAAGTTATTTTACACAAATACAAACAAGTAGGCCTACAAAAAGTTGTGTCCACAAATATAAGAATAATTAAACGAATCACGAATGATTAAATTTAATATAATTATACAAGATTCCTTAATTATGCAATATTCCTTTAGAACTTCAGCTTCTTTTTGTAGAACAAATTTCTTCAGACACCTTTCAGATTTTTTACCGATATACTGTACATGTATACCAGAGTGTTGCGGTACGCTTCTGAAACGTTTTAAATTGGTTAAACTTGAGATAACTTTTTTATGTATCGATTTCAAATCAAAACCTGAGAGAAAATCTCCCTTAAAGCAGGGATCTGAAACTTTTTCTTTATAAGTTAAAGGTGTTATTAATATTTCTGTAATGCTATGCTTTAGGCCTAAACGTTTTTTGTCAAAAAAACAAAAAACCTCCCAACTTTTATGCTTAAAAAAAGTTATGCCTAAAAGACAAACGTTTTTTACTCTTTCAGAGAACGTTTATATTGTACTAGCTGGGATCTTAACCGATAGGGTCTATAATACGTCTCAATCAATAATCAATAAAGTTTTGGAGGTGTCGGCAGCCCGCTGGATGCTTTGCGTGTCAAGCAATCAGCGCAAGCACTGACGCTCAAATATGATGCGTCAAGCTCGCTTTCATCGTGTGGCGCATAAATAATAATCGCGCGATCACTAACCACAACGCGTCGCTTTTTCGCGGGAAAGCATTACCAAAGGCTTTTTAGAAATTTTTTCAATTCAAAAAGACGTTTTTGAAATGGCTATAACTTTTTTTGCCCAATGGGATTTTTTGGGGATTTTTGGCACGATATAGTACGATTTCCACTCTATACAACCATATAAAAAAATAAGTTTGAGGATTTTATTCCAGCTGATGGTCAATTTGGAAGTCTCACGCTCTAACTAATGGGGGAGTTAAAGACGCCATATGATCCTTTCATATTCGCGATATGACTTGAAGCTGTTATATGCTTCCCATGCCAGGACCTGTGTTGAATCAAAACAGGCAATATTGAAAATGTTCACTGCCTGAATGAAATGAGAATAGTTGTATTAAGGGAAGCTGATAGGCATTTACTTCGGTTTATTAGATCATGGCTTATGAATGCACTAGATGAGTTCTGATATTTACTGTCATGATGATTTTCCAACTCAGCTCTTTGAATTTCAGACAAACGAATATTGACTCAAAAGTTTGACAACTTGGAAAATGAGCATAGCCACCATAGGTTTATTTATATACTACAGGATTCTACTTGTGATCTTTTGTATTTGCCCTTTGTCTTCTATTATATTTTCTTCTAATTGTTTGATTCAACAGGTGTAACATTTTTACTTACACAATTAGTTACAATAAGATTATAACTTTTTCTTTTTTTCCCCTTGCTTTATTTGGGCAATTCAGCCTCAGCTTGTGATATTGGCACAAGCACCTCTACAACTTTGTCAAAATTGGTTGAATTATATTAGAAGGAACTCTGTTTGTTAGTATTTTTAGACTTTTTGCTAAATATAATTACATATTCAAATGCTTTTTCTTTTCAAAACAAGCTGTTTTCATTAAAGAGTTAAGTAAACATGAAAGATCAAGGCCTTACTGACAAAATGTATGTAGAGACTTTCAAAATTATACATTTTTAATTGAAAGACCTGTTGATAAACGTTTTTTGTTGCAGTAATATATCACATCAACATTTGAAAATTGTTCGTATATAAATATCAAGTTTCAAATTAAAATGATGTATGCAATTCAGGGGTTTGTAAGTAGATTATGTCCATTATAGCTTTGATATAGAGGAAATGCTGTGATGGTTACAGCTTTGATAATGAGAAAATTCTATTATGTTATAGCTTTGTTGATTCAGAAGTACTAAATATAAATATATAAATACTGGGGATTTATAGTGCGCTATGCCTCCCAGATTTGTAATTCCACTCGGCCTCTGCACACTTTACAGGTGTTCGCTGACCACTGTGGCCCAAGTAAGCTCCATTCCACACCAAGCATCATTTCAGGTTCTGCGACAACCACTAGGGGCGCTGAACCTTGATCAGCCCACATACGTACCATCGCTGCCCGGATCAGCTCCCCGAGTTTCGTACGGGTTTCCACGAGACAATTAGCAGTTAGTTCCTTGTCCAAGGGAATTTCAAGCACACTCAACTTTTTTGGCAACAGCGGGGTTCGAACTCGGGACCTTCCGCACCGCAAGCGAGCGCCTTACTGATTGAGCTAACTTGACAACTATCATGTTATAGCTTTGGTAATGAAAAGATATAGGAGTATAATCCATGAGACATGTTTTATTATGATGTGATACATACAATTTAATAGGTCAGTATATTCTATTTGATATTTAAAAGTAAAAACCCAACAACATATTTGTATAATAAATTAAAGACTTTCTTTCAATTAAAGAAAGGTGAATTTATTTTTTATTTTAATTTTGAAATTGTTTGTAATTTTGGATATATTTATCTATACGTCATACAAAAAGTGGATATACAATAGTGTTTTATTTTGATTTCACTCAAACCTTTTATCAATAATTATAGAATTGATCGGGATGGATAGAACCAACTTTGATGTGTCACATTATTTTCAAGAAAAAAAATACTTGACTATGAATGTCTTTCTTACATTGGTTCACAATGTATCATAAAAACAAGGCACAGGTTTCCTATACATTGAAAAACAGATTTAGAATTTTGACAGCTTAAAAAAATTACACAAACTTGCTTGTTGATTGTACAGAGTGTCCACAAATGATTTATACCCGGTTTCAAAAAATCAGAAAAAACTATTGAATCATAATTTTTCATAAAACCAAAAGCTTTCCTATAATAGTGAATAATTTTTCTACATTTTTCATAGGTTTCATCAAAATATCATGCTTCATCACTTTGTGCGATGACGTAATACAAAACCTAGGCAAACGTGCAGGTATAATAAATACTGGGAATTTGCACACTTACAAATGTTTGCAAAGTTTAATGACCAATTTCAAATCTTTTTTCTTTGGTCTTGTTATATTCTATGATCTAAAAAAGGCATTACCTTGGAGACTTCTTACTCTCTTCCTACTAGGCCTACTACAAAATAGCAAGATAGTCTTAGTCAAATATGGAGCAAGACATCATATTGGCGGGCGAGAAGTTGAGGAACCACAGATCTGTTGATTATGTCAACATACTTCGGCGCGTTAAGGTTTCCTTCGACAAATACTGAGTTGGTACCCATAATACCCACCAAAACTACTTATTTCTGGTTTTCATTAGGAATGTCAAATGTAAAGTTTCTACGGGTTTCCCTTAGGCGCGTAACATCTAACATTATTTGTACTGGTCATTGTAAAGCTGTTAGACCGTAACCAAAATCGTCATTTCATTCTCAAGGTTATGCCTTACATCTATCAGAGTCAATAAATAAAACCTAAATTGTATTTTACGTTTTAACTTTAGAAAAGTAAAAGAGGGTTTCAGTGCAGTCAGTTTTGACTGTTTAAGTTCAACAATTCCTCTGCTTACAAATTTACAATTCAGAAAATATACACTGTTTAGAACAATCTCTCTAACTTTCCACAGGAACATCCGATTTTGAAAATTCAAAATTCTTCAGAAACCTAAAGACATGTTTAACTTAAAAATAAACAAGATTTGACCAAAACCTTACCCACTTGTCCATAAAAAAATCTGATAGCCGGGTATAAATCATTCGAGTGTATGACAGTTTAGAATGTTTATAAGTTAAAAGAAAATAACAAGCAAACAAATATCAAATTAAGCATTGACAGATATAGCAACCCAATAAATAACAATGTATGTAGAATTTGATATCATTCAGATTGTGAGTGAATGTCTATCTCATGGTAAAACGTATCATGAAACAATAATTCACCTTTAAGAGAAATTACCAGGACACAATAATGTTATTTTTCAACAGTATTTGATAAACTCAAAGTCAAGATCACAGAAGATGTTGGGATTTAATAAAAATTTCTTCTCACTGAGTTCACAAAAGGTCAGACTTGTCGGCTTGCCTTGCCTGTCTGTATGACAGTGTAACTACTTGAGTCGCACGCTTGCTTGCTTGCATGTGGACTAATGCAATAGCAAAACTCACTGAGTGACAGACTGACTTCCCCAGCCAGCAGTAGATTATCACCACTCTATGCACAGGTATTCACAGAGCTACAACATCAAGAGAGAATTGCAACAGAGGCATGCAATAAGTATGATGCATTAAGATATCAGATCGGAGATTTTCCTCATGATTGGATATTATCAGCAGAGCTTCTCATCGGCATTGCTACCTGTTATTATGAATTCCGCGTTATGTAGTAACATGGGTATAATTGATTTGTTAGTGAGTCGCCTATTTGATGGTGGTAGTATTTACAGATGTGATGGATGATGTTGTGGACTTATATCATAGAATAGCAGGACATTTTTTTTCATTATACCAAGAGAATTCAAATATAGAGGTTGGAATTAGCTACATCTTTTAACAAATCAGCAGTTTCAGGAAATCCAGTAGATAAGTTATCTATTTCTTGATAGTTTTGTGTTTCTTTCTGCACAGATGTTTCTAAGGCAGATGTAAAGAATGAATGGTGGAATTTGTGACAGGCGAGGAAATACGGAGCTGACACAGTTTGGAAATACAATTAATAATGAATCATTATTCTGGTGATATAAACCTGTTGCTTGAAATATTGTGTGTTAAGTTATTTCATATAGCAGATAGTGTGTACCTGTTTTTATGAATAAGAGATTGGTTCAATTTATTTTTCTTCTAGCATTAAAGTCTCACTTAGCTTTACTGTTGCAAGGATGTTGATTGCCATCATATACAACTCTTGCTAGAAATTGTAACTTGTTTTAGAATATTTATGAAGACTTCACAAACACAACTTGACTGAGATTGTTATGTGATGGAAATATTAAGCTCATTATTCTTAAACCGAGAAACCAGGAAATTAAAAATGCAGAATATTGATAGTTGATAATATTCCTCTTCAAATGGATAAATTTACCATACTTAATTTAGTTGTTTGTGTGGAATGCGGATATCTGGAATAGGTTGTATTGCAGTATTATTGAACATAACATATTTGGGTTCCTTGTTGAGCCATTCGACTTTGAATCTTTAAAATAATTGAGTAAAGACTCAATATTATCCTGAAGATAATGGTTGATTGTCAGGTTTCTGGTATTCTGAAGATGAAAACATAACAAATTAAGATGAGATTAAGAATGGAGAAAGTATATCCTTGAATTTGAATTATCTCTGGGGATGCTATCTTTTAAGGATGCTACATTTGTATTTTTCATTTCAATTATGATATATTCATCTACTCATCTCAATTTTATTAAATAGGATGCTCTATCTTCAAGAGTTTTTTGATACAAATTATCATGTTGAGGCACCTTGTAACATAACTTGATATCAAATGTGGAATTTACATCATCTTGTTGGGTTTGGTTCATCATGGATGCAGTTATTTTGGTGCCTTTATTTTCTTGTTGTTGGATTACATTATGATGTCATATGTAATGCAGGTAAGTTACTCTATTAAAAAACGTGCATCAGTACATAAATGTAAACAGGTTTTTTTCTCCAAACATGCATGAAATTGCTCTCCATAACATAGTCTGAGGGGACCTTGTTTCTGAGTGAAAAAGTAGTACCATTTCCCTCTTTTTTTTTTGGCTTAAGGATGCTAACAATTTTAACCAAAGTGGCCTCTCCCCTGTGCATAATGAGGAACCAATTCTGGAATATTTTGCACATTGGTAGTTCTTACCTCACCTTCTTTTTTACAGTCTTTATTTAAAAATATTATAATATGTGACACAATCAAAAAATTGACTGACATGTTGTCAGTTCTTGTTTTCTGATTTTTATAACAATGTAATTGTGAATTAGAAATGCATGTTGATCCAAGCCCCATCAAAATTGATCATCTGGTTCCACATTTCTTTGAACTTTAAATATAATACAAGAAAAAAAAAAGTTCAATATTTACTACCTTTCAACTCAAAGTTAATTTTTGCAACATCTAGCTCATTTCCCTTGAGCATGTCACATATGGCCAATCTTATCTAAATGTAGGTACATATAATTGGCTAATAAGAAGAATCTATTTACACATATTTATATACTAAAAACAAATAAATAGAAACACATTTTTTTATTAATTGTACATTTAGATAGAGATATGTCGTAATACATTTAAAAAATAAAATACTGTATATACAGCGTGAGTCAGAATAAAGTGTAATCTAATCAGTGATTTTATATAACCAGTTCCTTTTATTCTTTTGCAAAATTGTTCCTGTATAAAATGTCAAATTTCATTAGCTTTCATAGAAAATTTATTGTGTTGAAATCGGACAAAGCATTCTGAAGTTATAGCCATTTTAGTGGGGTACCCAATTTTAAAGGCGAACAAACTACGCTATTTAGTTTACGTACGTACTGGTAACAAAAGCTGTTGTATCTTTAATTGTTATGATAGGAACGGCTATGGAAATAAATTAACAAGAAAACAATAGGCTGTTGAATGTGGACTGTGATATATTGGGTACCGGGATAGTGAGTTGAATCCGGATCAAGATCTGCCAGAGGCTTCATAGTTTCTGTTGCTAAGAGTTGCTTGGTATTACGCTTATAAGCAATATTTTAAATAGCTTGAGGTGATGAGACCTGGTTGCTGGTTGGCATCCGTAAACTACAGACAAAACAGAAGGCAATCTTCAACCGGATTATGAGTGTGATTTTACTTAACTGCAAGAAAATGATGGCCGGTTGCTACATTGTTGGCCATGATTAACCTCCTGGCAGTGGTTGTCAAGATTGTGTACTGATATCTGAAATGACCATCAGTACTTTGATCTGCAATCATTTAATCTTCTTTAGTGTCTCTGCACAATGTGTGCCCGTTTAAAATTTTGAATGAAGCGTCAATAAGATGATTACTCAACAAGAAATTACCCACTGCTGCACCGTAAAGAGTTCGTGTTGAAGCAATTTTGTTCGACATCAAAATTGGGTACCTTTACTTAAACGGCTGTAACTTTTGAATGCATTGATCAATTTCAACAAACTTAAGGGGTGAAAGCACATCACTCATTGTTGCATTTTTGCAAATTTATTTTGTACCATAACTTTTGAACAAAGTGCTTAAAGTTAATAAAAGTATACATTTACAGAAAGGAATTTTCACAAGGAACATGATGGTGATGTTGATTTTTGACCAAAAATCACATTTTTTGAGAAAATCACGAAAAACACAAATGGCCAAAAAATGTGTTTTCCGTGATTTTCTCAAAAAATGTGATTTTTGGTTAAAAATCAACATCACCATCATGTTCCTTGTGAAAATTCCTTTCTGGAAATGTATACTTTTATTAACTTTAAGCACTTTGTTCAAAAGTTATGGTAAAAAATAAATTTGCAAAAATGAAACAATGAGTGATGTGCTTTCACCCCTTAAAATCTCATGAAAGCTGATTAAATTTGCTATTTATCAAGCATAATTAAAATAGAAATACATGAACAAATTTTCTTTAAAAAAATTCCTCCGTTGATTACACTTTAATTTGACTCACCCTTTATATTGTATGATGCCAAAAATTATATTTGTTTTAATGTAGCATGTACTAAAAAATCTTGATACCATTATTTACAATGCAAAATTGAATGCAAACAGAACAAACAGAGCAACACTTACTGTAATGTGTTTCTTGTAAAAACAGTATTGATATTTACTTCACTCAGTCTCTTGCAATTTATGTAATATATACTTACAAATTTCCATACATTCTTAGCTATATCATTGTCTGTTGTTAGTGACACAAAACCACTTCGGAAATTGTAAAGATATTGTTGCTATATCACATCAATTTGAGTGCTCAGCATAAATGGAGATTACTTTGGGATGCCTGTAATCAACAGTTGTCTGTATTGGCATCTTGGGTTCAGTTCTAGGAATTGAGAGATACAGCCTAACTTGTAGGATTGTTTTGTAGTGACACTTTTAAATATCTTTACAAAACAATCATTAAAAGACATGAAAACAAGAAGAATGAATAATATTTTGTATATCAATTTACAGTTAAGATGAACTGATTAGCTGCATTCTACCTACTAAGTCGATGCATCTTCTCATTAGATGAGTAAATCCTACTAGTACTTAAATTGTTATATCAATCTTTGCTGTGTTGATATCTTCAAAGGGTTTATATTATCCTGTCATTTAGAAACTCTTTAATTTTTGTGTGAAATTGTATATTTAGTTTATAAAATATTGACTTTTTATGTTGAGATAAACTTAATTTACACAGATCATTGTAGCAAAACTTTACGGACAACCAAAATCTAAATTTACAATATTTTTCAGCCATTTTACCTTATGGGCAAGAAGAGGTTTAGTTTATTTGTAGTTTCAAGTTTTCTAATTAATATCTTTATTTTAATACACTACTTCAGGTAATACTGATAGTTCAAACTTAATACTTTTACATAGATCCTCATCTGTTCATTTCATTTCATAACTTAGCAAATAATATCTTCAAAGTTCTATTAATATCCTTTGCTCTTTTCATGAAATAAGTACAACTCATGTCATGCAATGAAGTGTCTAATTTTACAAATTTCCCTCACATCATCTTGACTACCAGTTACTTAGAATTTCCACAGCTGTATCACAATCATAAATATTCTGCTACATAAGTGCCAGAGGAAATATATCGATTTACATAGCCTAGATACCATAATCACTATTTGTGAGATAAATAATGTTTCAAAATATTTTCTTACCTCTGGCTAAAAAGATGTTTTTTAATTCTAGTAAACAACTGGAAATTGTCTGTTCAAAGGCAATAAAGATCGTGTTTCAAATTATGACATTAAATTAAGAGCAACATTTTTACTACCATTTTGATAATCAAAATTGATCAAAAATGCAACAAAATGCTATGCTACAAATCTCAATTCAAGCGCAGTCTTGTAAATGATGAAAATACTAATCAAATTTTTCTTCACTCAATATAACACAAAAGTGTTCAGGTTCATGCAATTTTCTTTATGAAGGCTTCCAATAAAATGATGAAATTATTGATTTTCATTTGTTTTTGCAATCGAATTTGATTCTGATGAAGTTATGGTTTGCTGTTCATTATTAGTGTTTCAATAAAGGAAATTTGATAAAGCTGTTGTTTTAAAATATCATCAGCATAGATAGAGTCTTTTTGTGGTTAAAGTTTTGTTGGAAAAGAACCACTTAATGCTTGATATTAATAGATTTCTAGGGATTGAATAAGTCAAATCCTTCATGTGTACTTTGCATAGTCAATGTTTTTTTATAATTCCATTCAATGTTATTATAAGTCTCAGCAACTTAATTTAAACAATCTATGCATTTTTTTCATATTTCAAAAGCTGTTTGTTTTTTTGCAAGTCAAAGTTTTTAAGAGAAAATAAAATATTGTATTTTGTGATCAAGTAAATATGAGTTTTAGGTGATAAAAAATGTTGATTTTGTTTGGTCCATAATATGACATTTCCATATTCTAAGGTTTAAAGGAAGTTGCTTCAACTGTTTTCAAACTTTTTAGAGATTTCACACAACCCATGTAAACTTTCACAGCTAATGTTCTGTTTTGAAGATATCTGGTTATAATGTGAATAATTTTGGTAATTATTTATTTTTTGTACACAGGCACCTGTGAAATTAAAATTTAACAATAAACATGTAAATGTATGTGTAGCTAGTATAGATATACATATTTGTAACGTTAACAACCCTGTAACAACCATGAATTGACTACCTTTAACCAATAAAGAATCTCTTTTTTATTTTTTGCTGAAACTTTAATGAAAAACAACAATGTTACATCTGAGTTAACTATCCACCCACGGACTGGTGTAACAGCATGCTACACCGTGATAGGTGAAACAACAATGACATTTCTCTGCTTTTAATTTGTTATAATCTTTATCAGCTGTTTCGCTACTATTTTGAAGCAAAAGAAAAACAATTGTCCAACAAGAATTCCCCAGATCCATATGGCCATTTAAAAAAAATTGTTTGTCTCAAAGCTCTCCTATGCAAAATGCGGTTTTATTTTTAATCTTTTTTTTTTTAAGATTTTTAGACAGAAGTCATGAGTGCTATTCTAAATAGAAAAGAGTTCCATATGTACTCCCTCGCTTGTCAGATACAAATTTAATGTTAAGATTGGCCTTTTTAAAATCTAAAACAGAATAAAGAACTAATTTGAATAAAATCTATATTACAAGTAAAATATAAAAGGAGTTCATATGGAATTTTTGCCAATTATGAAGAATATTTTTCAAAAACAAAATTAAAAACGGCCAAAAAAATTAGTTTTTTTGACTTTTTGAAAAACTAACGCGCACACTAAAACTAACGTGCGCGGGAGCTTTGAGGCAAACAATTAATTTTATTTAGCCTAAGTAGTATTTAAGCAAATGATTTCTGTAAAAGACCGCTGAAGGGCTATATATAAAGTTGTTGAATAAATTAAATAATAATAACTTGATCTATTGGAAGAAACAGAAACCATTGTTTTTTTAACAACCATTTTTAAATAATTCAATGGTGAAAATCAGTGAACATATCATTTATTTATATCAGCTGATCCTTCAATTAAGATTCTGTTGGCCCCTTCCCTCCAAAAAAGTTATGTAAGCAAGGTAGAACTTATGCACTATTATAATTACATTACTATTACTTAAACTGTAGCTACAAAATAGAGCTGCTAAGGACATTAAAGTGATAAAGCTAATTCAGATATTGGTAGTTGCAAGAAGAATGTTTAAATAACACCAAAATCTTTGTTATTGGCTACATAAAAATATAGATTTGGAATTATGATGGAAGTACGTTAGTTTTCTTTACCCAGAAATAAATGTTTCTCTGTGCCAACATCCCTCAAATTTTGACCAGTTTCTTTGAAACCAGTGTCAAAATGTCATACAAGTGTATTTTATCTCTCATTTATCTGAACCAACACCATTTTATAGCCCACCACTAATCTTATATCTCGAGTTGATAATATAATTCTTAAATAATTTTTTTTTAGTTTGTTTAGCATCCAATTTTTACATTGATTGGTCCAGTCTTAACCTAAATTTACCTATGGGCATTTTCACGAAAAAGTGGACATGAGAAAAAAAATGAAAAAAGGATGTAACTATTCAATGAAAAATGCTACCACTATATATTTGGTATCAAAAGAAAGCTAATTTGAAGCTTTTTAAAATGAACCTAATTTTGAAAAGACTGAACAAAGATGTCTATGAAATTTCTTTAAAAACCTAATTTTTGGTCAAATTTCTTGATTTTCATAATGAAAAGTAGTAATTTGTATTTAATTTTTTCAACCCATTCTTGGTTGTTTACTTGGGTGTTATTGATCTAAATGGCTTAAATAAGGATCAAATTTACACATGAGGTTGTATTTTTTGTTAATCCAGACCAGGCTTTACGGTTCAGTGCACCCAAAATTCAGCGGACAAATTGTCCTTCCGTGACCATGATCCCTTTGCATTTCGCATTGTTAAAACATAACCGTAGGGAATATTTTGATGTGGAATGTGGCAAACTATTGCAGAAACACCAAGCAATGCATTCAGTAACTTTGAAATAAAATTTCTTCATAACCATCATAAAAAATTTCTAAAATGAAATCAAGGTGAAAAACCATGTCCGTTTTGCTGTCCTTCCGTGACCGACCTCAGTAATATGCATATTTTGCGACAGAGGAATTTTTATGAAAAAATTCCTGTTGAATATGAATGCTTTCAGGTATACTCAACTAAATATGGAATTAGTTTTATTTTATCCAATTCAATTTTGGCAATGTATGTGTTTGAAATACAGAAAAATTCTGTGATTGTCCTTCCGTTACCGTGAAAATGCCCCTATATTCATCTCCAATGGTTTTTCATAGATCCAAGAATGGTGAAACTTGAAACAAAGCATTTTAGTCACTTGCTATAGCTATAAGTACTACTTTTTATTTGATATGTAACTTTGTTAACTTAAATAATTCCTCAGTCTCTGTGATGTTGTTAACACCAATGTGCATCAATAAACTTAAAAAGTTCCCGTCTTGTAACCGCTATTATTTTATAAAGCAAAATTAAAAACAGGGCTTTTAGGGTCTCACACATACAGTTTATTAAAATCTATACATTTTCATATATGAGTTTGCAAACAGATTTATGAGTTTAGTTCTGAGTAGCATTTAGTGTTTATTGAGCATGACTACAAGATTTCTCCTAAAGCTAAATCTCTTTAATGAAATCTGATACACACAATCTGGTTTAGTCAAAATCTATTTTGTCTTATATATTGAGTTACCTGAATGCATAGATATGCCATCATGCATTTTGTCCACATTAAGCTCAAATGCCTAAGGGAATAATTGATTGGCTACAGTCGTCTTAAATATGAGATATTCTTTTATCCCCAAAGGAAAATACTCAATCCACATCTTTAGCAGTAAACAAGAATGATTCTTACTGGAGTGAAGGGTTTTTCTTTGTCATTTTTTAATTTGGTGTTTGTATTGTATTTATTTTGAAAATTTCACAGTTTAGATTTATATAGACATTGATGTATATACACATAGGATAGTGTATGATTTAGTTTCAGTTGTGGTATTTATGATATTCATTCCTGTAAACTTCCTGATGCATCAGTTAGCTGTTGATTTGAGGTCAAGATAAGATAAGAGCTTACTAAAGGAGAAAAGATTAGATAGAATATCACTGGTTAGCTAGATGCAACTAAATGCTAGTCAGAGTAGCCCACAAAGGACATAACTCTAATAGCAAAATCTGAGATATCAATTATAGTCTTCTGGAATGCTTGGAGAAACATATATCAAATAAAATGTCTCATCCACAGTTTGGCACTCCGATTGCCACTCTTGATCTTACACATAGATGCATATACACATAGTATAGTGTATAATTTAGTATCAGTTTTGGTATTTGTGATTTTCATTCCTGTAAATGTTCTGATGCATCAGCTAGCTGTTGATTTGAGGTCAAGATATGATAAGAGCTTACCACATGAGAAAATATTAGATATAGTTTATTTCAGAGTTGTTTTTCTTCGTTTGCAGGGTTTTTCTTTCCGACGCGTGTTGTTAAGGCCTTCTGCGTACTGATGCACTTATTTATGCATGTATTTGCAGAGCGTGATTTGTTGATTTCGCTTGTTTACGCTCACGCTGTTGGAACGCGCGTTTTGAGTGGCGTACTTGAGACGATTTGAACGGAAAAACATCTTTGAGAGATAGTATAGAATATCCCTGGTTAGCTAGATGCAACTAAATCCTATTCAGAGTAGCCCACAAAGGACATATTAACTCTTAATGGCAAAACCTGAGTGGTCAATCATAGTCTTCTAGAATGCTTGGAGAAACTTTCATCAGATAAAATATCTGATTAGTTTACTGTATGGAGAGAAATTACTAAAATGCTTTTATATTACTCAGACATTATGTCTAATCATACTTTAAACATGTCAACAATTATTTTTGTATATTAATATTCTGTCTCAATTTGATATTTTACATGCCACTTTATAAGTTTTTTTAAATATTTTATGTTTTGACATATGTTTCCTTTGAAAAATTTGTGTGATTTTTAAGTTTACATTGAAAAGATATTAGGAATAATATGAACAATGTACTGATCCAGAAACCACTTTTGGAAAGAAAGTGTTATCTCATTTTATTTTTCAAATAAGAAAATTAGAAGAGCAAACCACATCAGAAAATTCTGGTATCAGATTTAATAGTGTAAGGAAAATATTGAATACAGACAGCCTGAAGTAGCATTTGGAAAAGGGCAACAGAGGTAATGAGCTATATTCTGCTTGAAGCAATCAGTGAGGTGAAATCTTTGCAAAATAGATAATATTTCCCATGGGGGATTTCAAACTGCCTTATTGATCCGTTAGTATCTGTGATATGACTTGTGGGTGTAATATTAACCATTATGGTTAAGTCTTCATGAAAGGACCTGTATCAAATTCAAAATGGGCAATATTGGAAATGTCCTGTGCTTGAATGTAGTGAAAATAGTCTTATTTGGGGAAGCTGATGTATATTTGCTTAGGTTTATTAGATATAAATGTCCAAGATAAGTTTTGATATTTGCTGACATGATGGGTGTCCCACTTAGCTTGGTATAATTCTTGCAAACTGTGTGTAATGGATGTGCAATGTTCATTACCTTGTAGTAGGATAAGGTAACCTTTGCAATATTATTAATATGCTATGTACTTAAACTTTATTGATGAATATTTGAAAAATTCCATCTTTTGTTTCTGTATCTGAGATGTTTCTAAAGTAACGATTTAAAGATTACAAATTTATTTAAAAATAATTATTGTGTTATTAAGGCCCGCCTCATCCATCTGTTGCATGAGGAAATTTTGAAATCTGCTGCCCAATCTTTTTCATTTTATTTGAAGGAATAACCTTTTCCAAGTGTTGACATATTATTTTTGTTGAATTTTTTGTGTTTAGCAACAGAGAAAAATATTTGAAGGTTAGTGTATGTCAGATAAGCAATGTTGTTCTCAAGGTTAAAAAAAATCAACTCTCAGAAACCTTAAAGAGGCAAGTTTTCATTTCACTTAAACCAGTCAATATGAATAGTTAATCCATTATTTACCCTTAATGCAGAGTGGTGGTAGGTTGTTTTCCATGACAGCTCATTAGAAAGTCTGCAAACATTTGAAACTGCAATGAACAACATAGGAACCACACACATGTTGCCCAGATTTATTTATCAACAACACAAGAACAGATGATTGAGCAACTACAAAAGGAGACATGGGTGCATGCTACCATAAAACTCTTTAAATCAATTTCATCAAGGTATACACTCATATTACCTGAGTCTGTTAAATGAATTTTTACTAGAGGATACAACCTATAAAAATCTTAAGGTACAGATTAAAGCGCTTATCTGCACAATAAACTGCAAAAAGATGCTTCATGTATTAGCCATAAAACGTTCTAGCTTAGGTAATAACAGTATGTTTTGGATAATCTTTAAAAATTGTGCTCTAATATTGCTAAAACCATTTTATTGCAGTGTGTACATTTTTTAAATTGTGTTATGTTTCTTACATTTAATGAAAATGAGGTATGTGTTTTCAGATATTAAAAATCTTTTCAAGTACAACTAAGGAAACTATGAAATTTATATCACATTGTAATGTTTATGATGTATATTCCTGTAAACTTCCTTTGTGGCCTGAGCTAGCTGTTGATGAGGTCAAGATAAAATAAAAGCTTGCTTAAGTCAATAGTAGAAAGCAAATCACCAGTTAGGTAGATGTCTACATCTTAATCAAATTAAGAGTAGCCTCACAAAGGATTTTACCTGTAATGGAAACATCAGGAATCGTTTAGAATTTGTTAAATGTAAGTGTTGGTTGCAATTAATACATAAACAATCATGGTTTGATATATTAGTCAAATATTGATATCTCATCATTCTCAAGATGCATTTTGAAACTATCCAGATGTTTGTAAATCCCCTAAAAACAGGCTTTTGCAATTTAATGGGCGTGATTTTACATGTTACTTTTACATGCCACAACAATTTACTTGATTTTAAAGCTTACATTTGAAAAACAATTGGAATGTGATGAAAAAGAGAATGTTTGTCACTCTTTGCAAATAAATAGACAAAAAATGCATATTGTGTTAAAAATGTCAGTAAGAAAATTCAATAGTCTCGTGCAAACTATTGAGTAGAGTAAATACGACCTGAAGTGGCATGTAGAAAAGGGCAACAGAGGTAATGAGCTGAATTTTGTTTGAAGCAATTGGTGAGGTGAAATCATTGCAAAACCGATAATATTTCCCATGGGGGAGTTGAAGACGCCATATGATCCTTTCATATTCGTGATATGACTTGAAGCTGTTATATGCTTCCCATGCAAGGTTCTGTGTTGATTCAAAACAGGCAATATTGAAAATGCTCACTGCCTGAATGAAGTGAGGATAGTTGTATTTAGGGAAGCTGATAGGCATTTACTTCGGTTTATTAGATCATGGCTTATGAATGCACTAGATGAGTTCTGATATGTACTGTCATGATGATTTTCCAACTCGGCTCTTTGAATTTCAGACAAACGAATATGGACCCAAAAGTTTGACAACTTGGAAAATTAATATAGCCACCATAGGCATTTATATACTACAAGATTCTACCTGTGATCTTTTGTATTTGCCCTTTGTCTTCCATTGCATTTTCTTCTAATAGTTTAAAGCAGATACACATTGATTCAACAACTCTAACATTTTTACTTACACAATTATTTACAATACAATTACTACTTTCTTTTACAATAATTGCCTTGTCCGTTTATCAATTTTGTATTTTTAAAGTATGTTTATTGATCCGTGATGTCAGTGAAGAACGTGTTACAGAAATCTAGATGCAATATTACAAGCATGATAACAAATCCTGTTCAATAAGTATATCTGCTAGCAGTGTTCCTGCCAAGGCCATATGGTACCCATTGAAAATTGGCGCAACATCTGAAAACCTATGAAAAAGAGAATATAAAAGTGGAGATTCATACGTAGTGTTAGAAAATAAATTTATGAAGGATTATCCTTCAGAAGTACTTTCGGATGTCATCAGCTGATCTTGTGCTGTGAATTTCTCTCTTGGTGATGACGTCATAAGATGACAATGATGTCATCAAA